>APFE031447370.1:97588-117455 GCA_000404065.3 Pinus taeda | reverse complement strand
ACAGGAAGTTTGAGGCATACCCGTAACCCCACTTTATGGGGTCTGGGGCAACGCCCTGGAAAATTTTGGTTTTGGACCCTATGTTAGGTTGGGTAGACCAACTTATAGTTTTGTGCATGATTTTCGCACATGTTTTGTTGGACGCGATGGTTTTCGGTCCATGGTTTTGGACGCGATGGTTTTCGGTCCATAGTATTGGATGCTTCGACATGTATAAATATGTATTGTAACATTGAAAGGAACATAATAAAAAATCAAGCTGGTAGTCCCAATTTTGGGATCCAGGGGAAATCTCTATGTATATATGTTTTATGTGTTATGGTCTCACATTGTTCATTTTTTGCATTTTAGAATTCATATGCAGTTGATTTCTGTATAGGGTTAAAACCTACACAAAGGAAAATACAGTCCATAGATAATGCCTTGTACCATGATGGGTTAGTGAAAATTTTAATTGAAAGCCATCCGAAAAGAAAAGGGGATAACTGGTGTAGAGGTATAAAAAGGGTCTCTTTCACCTCTAGTTACCTCACATTAATATGTCAATCCGGGAACGTTTGGTTATTTCAAAGAGTGTCTCAGTCTGAGGCTTAGCACTTGCCAGAGTAATTCTTGTAGTACATCTATTTAAAAGCTACGAAAGTAAATTAATGCGAGTCTACAATTTAACTACTTCAAAAGACCAAATCACACCAAGTGGTGCATCAGCCAAAGGTTCGGTAGCAATAACCCATCCTTTTCATAACTGATGAGAACATATCAGAGGTCTAGGAGCCAAATAGCAGATGCTGGGCTCACTACATCCTGAGACCGTTCTTAATGAATAGAAATGAAACAGCAAGTAAAGGAAATAGCAATAGAACAGCACATCAGCTAAGGGCTTGGTAGCAATAACACATCCCTTTCGTAGCTGATGGGAGCAGATCAGAGGTCTGGGAGCTAGATCGCAGATGCTGGGGCTCACTACAGCCTTAGACTGTCCTTAAGAAACAACAAATTAGCCATCTGGAAATGGAACAACAATTGAAATAGAACAACAAATTAATGGAACAACAAATAAATGGAACAACAAGTAAATGGAACAGCAAATAAATGGAATAACAATTCAAAGATGGAACAACAATTGAAATAAATAGTAACCAAGTTCCTCAAGCTGTAATTCTATTTAATCTTTCCAATCAAAACATCAATCCTTCAGTCTTAAAAGATGTACACATACGATGGAACAACACTACCGATCAAAACCTTAGAAACACAACATACTCAATTTGCTTCTGTTATTGATCTAAGTAAACGCATACGATTGCATCTCAAGATAAAGAACAGTAACATTCAATAATCATGTGAAAACAGACCTTTCAAGGTAACTTGTTATAATATTAAACACAACCGTAATGAACTCTGTAATGGAGTGACAGTGTCCTGTGGAGATTATTCAATACTTAAAGGATTGGTAACATGACACAGCATCAATATAAAGTTTCAGGAACATGAGAAGAATTAAACATAACAAAGCATGTAATAGAATATTCTTAAAACACAACAGATTACCAGATTACGTCTATGAAAAAACCAGACAGAAACCATGCGTAATGGTACAAGAGCAAGTGTCCTCCAGGGCCGGGCCCTTAGCCTCCAGGGGTACACCGCTTAAGATAGATCCAGGCTCAAAGATAAAAGAGTAAACAAGTTTGTATTAAGGCATGAAATAAAATTACAGGAACTCAAGTCTTCAACAGAACATAAAGATCATAGTTTGGATCTTCCTTAAAAGAAATTACATAAAGAACCTCTCCCGGTAGCCAACAGTGCTATCCCTTTTATAAGGAAGATGGCGAAGATATCTAGATACAGAAAATAGATAAAATAGTGATTCCTCAGGATGTAAGATCCTGAGGGATTCGCAGAATCGTTAATACTGCGTCACTTCTTTCCTTTTCTGCTCTGTGCTGGTACCTTCGCGTCCTTTCCTGGGTTGATCCGTTTTGATCTGGCTCGCTTCCGGTCTCCCGTCAAAGAGATAGAAGTTAGCTCATCCTTGTCTTTACCTTTTGAATGGCCACCTTCCATTTTTCCTCCCTCCTGCACATAGAAATGACGATTGTTAGTGTTTCTCATTAATCTCTCGTATTTCGTGATAAATCCTTATCATTATCTAAATTTCCAATGCAAAAGGCTTTTGAGTTCTAATGAAAAGATACCAAAATAACCATCAAAAAATACCTTCCTGGATACTCCACACACCCCCCAACTTACCCTTTTTCATGGCCTCATGAAAACATTGTAGTTGACATGCAGAGCAGTGAGGGAGTAGGCTGGAGATGGAATCTCATGTGGGGGCCTACACCTATGATGCGAAACTAGATGATCAAAGAAATGGCTTGTCTGGCCCTCGAGCATCTCATACAGGGCTTGGTATCCAGGTGCAGGATGCCAAATGATTGGACCTCGGAACCTATATCCTAACTAGGATGGCCCTGCCCTCAAAACAAGTTCGCCATAGACGGGGAATCGCTTAGCAACAAGCTTAAAATTTTCATACTTAAATGACCCTCTGTGCTGAATGTTCAGATTAGATACTCGATATCGAAATTTAGCTACTTCAATGGCAGGGTCTTTAATAGAAGAAAAGAATTCAAGCCCTTGCCGAATGATTTCTTTATGCATGGGTACTAATGCTTCAATCACTCCTGGAGCCCTCATGAGATTTCTATGACTTCTCCATAACTGTTTTGGGTTTCTAGGCTCAGCTCTTACCCATAGATCTAATCCATTTTCTTACCTCTGAAATGCATTGTAGGCTTTAAGCAATTTAATTTGATTGACTGCAAATGAAATAAATGCTTGTAATTGAATATCCCCAACAAAAGGGCCAGGGTTCAGCTCGGTCTCTTGTTTTAGTACAAGGTTATGCAGGTAAAATTCACACAATAACCTTTGCACTTTTACCCCATAATGTTTACAGCAATTTGTAAAATCATTTATAGTGTTAATTTCTATGGGAGCACCTGCCTTAACAGCCTTAATTTTCAATTGTAAGTACCTTTCCATTAGAAACAGGGCATAGTTTTTGGCAGGGGCTCTACATGCTAGGACATCATTGTATAGAGCACACAAGGTATCCATCTGTTTAATAACTGCATCTAATCTACGGGTTACCTTGGCAACTTTCTCTTGTTCCTTTCGCCATCCTTCAAAGGCTTGGCTTTCAGACAGGTTGACGTTCCTTAACTGCTGCTGTAATTCCTCATATTTTTCACGGGGGACCGTTTGCTCCTTGAGCTTTTCTGCTTCTTGCTGGGCCTGCTTCAAATGTTGGTGAAGGGTTCTTGTTTTTGGGTCCTTCTTCCATGCATCCGTGGAGGCCGGGAGCTTTACTTGGACTTTCTTATTGCGCTGCTTTGAATTCATAGCCCTCATTACCCCCGAAGGTGGTGCCTCCGTCTGAACCATCTTATCATCTTTTTCAATTTTAACACGAACTCTAGCCCACTGCTGTTCTTTTTCAAATGGAACAGCAGTCTGTTCTTCTATTTCAATTGGAACAACAGTTTGTCTTTCTGCTTCATTAGGAACAGCAGTTTGGCTTCTGTCAGGGTTTTGAACAATGGGACTACTTCTGGTCCTCCGCCTCTTGTTCTTAAGGGGTCTTATTGGTATGGCTGAACCTTTTCTTCTTGAGGTCCCTTTCACCCTTTGCCTTGCTTTTAGAAGCCTAATCTGCTGGCGAAGCCTGACTATTACGTTTAACAATGTCCACTTTTCCTTTTGTAATTCCCTTATTTCCATCAACTTCTTAGAAAGAACAGCAAACTGTTTGTTGTGGGTTGGACTGTGGTTAACTTCCTGATTTTCTTCTTGAGGTGGCTGTTCTGGGGTAAGGACCTTTCTTGGCTCTGTTGTTTCTTGGGCTGATTCCTCTTTTGCCCTTATTTCCTCCGGACTTTCCTCTGGTGCCTTTTGACTAGGAACGGGTTGTTTCTGCTCGACATTTTCTGTTACCTTCTCATCATGAACGGGCAAATTTTCTGCTGTATGCACTTCCTCGGGTGCCTCTTTCTCCTGGGTTTCTTCTACGGCCTGGAGGTTGGATGGACTCAGGGGTTGGCCATATTCACCCATATTGGCCAAAATGTTGGCCAATTCATCTTCCCCTAATGGGTCCTGTACTATGCTTCCTCCCTGCTGTTCCATTCTTTTCTCTTGCTCGAGCTGCTCAACTTCTTTTTTCTCGTCTCCTTCTTCTTCAGTCTGCTCACCCTGTTCTTCTTCTCCTCCCACAGATTGCTCTGCCTCTTCTTCTTCTTCTCTTGTTTCTGCCTCTGCAGACTGCTCTTCTCCTTCGACGTCTTCTCCTTCCGTTTTTGTTTCTGCTGACTGTTCTTCCCCTTCGACGTCTTCCTCTTCAGTTTCTGCCACTGCAAACTGCTCTGTTTCCTCGCTGTTTTCTTCCTCTGTCTCTGTCCCTGCAGACTGCTCTACATCCTCGTTGCTTTCTTCCTCTGTTTCTGTCTCCGTAGACTACTCATCTATGATCTCTATTGCTTGACTCGTGCAAGCTCGGGGTTTCTTTAGCTTTGCTTGTAACCCTGTGAGCCTCGCCGACTTTCTACATTTTTCTGGTTGTTCAGATGTACCAACGTCATGCTTCTGCTTTTCGGGTCGTTTTTCAGGTTGCTTTTCAGCTTGTTTTTCAACTTGTTTTTCGGCTTGTTTTTCAGCTTGCACTTTTGTATAAGTGTCCTGCTTTCGTTTCTCTGAACGTCGGGGTGTGCTATCAATTCGTTTTCATTTTTTCGGGCGTCCAGATGTGGCCGTCCCTTTATTGATAATATCAATTAGTTCTTCCCAGCTACTCTGCTGCTGGGTGAGACTATGATTCACTATCAAGCGAATTAATCCGTGGTGGCTAACCACAGATTCTATGTGCTGTGCCTTTTTCATACTTCGTGCCACATCATGCAATAGCAAATTTAGCAATGCAGGTAAATTCACAGAACATTTTTGTTTTAAGACAGCTAGGAGTTTAAGATGTCGTGGTCTTACCACGTCTTTTATGACCTCGCAAGTAATGTAGCTCTGGATGATTTTCGCCAATTCCGCCCATGGTTCTCCTAGCGTTGCTGGTAGCACCCCCTTTCCTCGGACTGTCAAACTCTGGCCCTCATTCTGAAAGATTTCCAAAACCTTCTGTAGCCTTTCCTTCTTTATTGTCCATACTGGTCCCTTGGCCGGTAGTCCTGTGAATCTTGTTATTATTTCATCAGTGACTGCTATTCGCCTTCCTCTTACTGTGGAGTATTCTTCCTGTAGGTTCTGTAAAAATTCTTTCGCTACAGTTTCATTAGACTCCTTCAGACGGTTGAGATAGGCCAACCATCCTGTTGTCTTCAGGATTCTTCGGGCTGCAGCTGAAACAGTTAATGTTTGTGGTTCTTGGCAGACTGACCTTCCTCCCATAGCTTCACTGCAAATTCTCAAAGGAATAGCAGCTGTTCGTTGAAACGCAGAGAAGTTGGTGGCGTATTCCTCGTTCAAATTCAAATGCAACGGCGTATGCAATGGAAATAGCTTCGAACATCAATTCATGCAGAAGAAAACAAAAATGGCAAATGATCATACCGTTGAGCTGTGCTGTGCTCGAGTACAAAATCTTCTCGAATAACGGACTGACACGTGCTCTGGGGAATGATGAGGTTACCTCCCCCCCCCGCAATGTGATGGCTGTCCCAGCCATCAAATAAAGGAGTAGCGTCTGCTCTACCGTGAGGCCTTTATGGAACAACTTATGAAAATATGCCATGTCTGCAAAAACAACCTATTACTGAAATCGAGGTAGAAAGTTAGATCACTTTTAATACGTAAGCGACTGTGGTGAGTTGATGGAAGTTCGGGGATAAGCATTTGCCATAAATAGCGAGTCTCATGTGGCCACTGTCACTAGCTCCGTAATGATTGGCGATAATAGATAGTCATGCGCTATATGGTTGGTTAATTATATAATTAATTATCACGTTATAAGAAACAAGAGGATATAATCTCCTTACCTATTGGTGTAAAAGTTACGACTTCAATACCATTAACATAGCTCTTCTGCTGATAGGTGTCCATAACCTTGGCAGAGTTGTTTATTTCACCCCGGGAACCATAGCCCTTTGTGTATGCCAGGAAGTGTTATATAATGTCAAACTGTAGGCCACTATGTAGGCTTGGTAACCAGTTAGGCATAATGCCATTCACGAGGAAGGAGCGAATAGTGGGTAGGCCAGCTCGTGGTGAGACCTCCTGTTCCAAGGGTTACTTATTTTGATATACCTTTTGGACCATTTCCCAGGTGTGGTGGCCCTAGTGGGAATGCCACTTCGCTTCCATCCTGATGATCATGGTAGGCCAGCTCGTAATGAGACTCCCTATCCTGCAATTTGACAATTTAAAAAACTGCTTTGCTTGTTTCTTTTTTCTTGCTTTTAATAGAAAGTCTTTCCTGTTTATACACAAAGGGTGGTTCAACACTCCTTACGAGTAGGAATGGTGGAATAAGCCTTAATATCCCAATAGGAAGGTATAAACCCTTTGATCTTATTGCCGAATAATAATCAAAGTGGGTAAAAAGGGATCAACATGATAGAGATAACCAATCAGAACAGAGTTAGTAAAACAATGGCAACAAAAGGTGATAAATAAGCATATCTTTTCCCTGCGTCCTTTCACCAATTCAGGGCAGTTACTTATAAATATAGTGATTTATGATTTACTAATTTCCGTATACTGTGTTTTTGTTTCCATCACATACGTGGATAGCTATATTCCAAAAGACTCGAAAGAACATTAGTACTAAGCATCCTTTAGAAGGAACAAGTTGTTCTAAATCATATGAGTAGTGCTTTTTCAAGGAAGGGCACAACAACAGCTGTTTGTTTGGAGAAAGGAACAGTGGAAATCAACGGTGCTGTTCCTTTAAAAAAAAGGACAGCAAAATCAAACAAGTGTCGTTCCTTTGGAAAAAGATCGGCAGAAATAAAACAGTGCTGTTCCTTTCGGAGATAGAAAAAACACACGAGTGTTGTTCTTTTTGAGAAAGGAACAGTAAAAACACTCAAGGGCTATTCCTTTTGAGAAAGAAACAACAAAAATCAAAAGTGTTGTTCCTTTTGGAAAAGGAACAACAAAAATCAAAAGTGCTGTTCCTTTTGGAAAAGGAACAACAAAAATCAAAAGTGTTGTTCCTGTTGGAAAAGGAACAGCAAAAATCACAAGTGTTGTTCCTTTTGGAAAAGGAACAACAAAAATCAAAAGTGCTGTTCCTTTTGGAAAAGGAACAACAAAAATCACAAGTGCTGTTCCTTTTGGGAAAGGAACATCAAAAATCAAAAGTGCTGTTCCTTTTGGAAAAGGAACAGCAAAAATCAAAAGTGTTGTTCCTTTTGGAAAAGGAACAGCAAAAATCACAAGTGTTGTTCCTTTTGGGAAAGGAACATCAAAAATCAAAAGTGTTGTTCCTTTTGGAAAAGGAACAGCAAAAATCACAAGTGCTGTTCCTTTTGGAAAAGGAACAACAAAAATCAAAGGTGCTGTTCCTTTTGGAAAAGGAACAACACAAAAGGAACAACAAAAATCACAAGTGCTGTTCCTTTTGGAGAAGGAACAACAAAAATCACAAGCGTTGTTCCTTTTGGGAAGAGGAACAACAAAAATCAAAAGTGCTATTCCTTTTGGAAAAGGAGCAACAAAAATCACAAGTGGTGTTCCTTTTAGAAAAGGAACAACAAAAATCACAAGTGTTGTTCCTTTTGGAAAATAAACAGCAAAATCAAAACATGTTGTAAAAATATGTACAAAAATAATTCAAGCAGTTATATACAAATTGTAAAGAAAAGCAAACTTCTTAGTGAGTTATAGGTGGAGGAGACTTGTCTTCCTCCTGTAAGATCTCCATATCTGAATCTTGGCGTAGTTGTTGGCAGAAGGACTCCCGAGTAAGTGGTTTGCGATAAAGACGGACTCGATGGCCATTTGCCTTAAAGGTATACCCAGAACCATCAATAGTAATCGGTGTGAGGGTACCATTGTCATGTACTTTCTGAATTTCATATGGTCCCAGCCAACGAGTTTGGAGTTTCCTGGGGAAGTCCTGAAATCTAGAGTCATATAAAAGAGCCCAGTCTCCTTCATGGAAGACTCTGTGTTTAATGAGAGCATCATGCCATTTAGCTCTCCGCTACTGTATCAGGGCAGTATGTTGGAGTGCAGAGAGTCTAATTTCATCTAGCTCATTAATCTGTTGTAATCGATTAGTTTGTGCCTCAGTTAAGTCTAAACCAACTTCTTGTGTTGTTCGTAATGTTTGGATTTCAAATTCTATAGGAAAGATAGGTTGTTTTCCGAACAGTAGCTGGTAAGGTGAGTGGCCAGTGGTGCTTCTCCATGTTGTTCTATAAGCCCACAGTTCTTCTAGTAGTCTAGCAGCCCAATCGCGTTTATGTGATGCAACTGTTTTTGTTAGAATCATTTCTATTATCTTGTTGCTGCTTTCTACTTGCCCATTTGCCTGTGGGTGATATGGGGTGGTCATTTTATGCTGAACAGATAATTGTTGAATGTTGCTGCTATTCTGTTCCTAGAAAACTGTGGCCCTCCATCTGCGATTATCTCTCTAGGGAGGCCATAGCGCACAAATAGATGGAGCAGGAACTGTATAACAGATTCTTCTGTAGCTCTGGGCAAGGCTTCTGCTTCAACCCACTTGGTGACATATTCTGTTGCCACTAAAATGTATGTTTTATGGTTTGATGGTGGGTTGATTGGCCCCACGAAATCAAGGGCCCACCACTCAAATGGTTCGATGACTAACTGTGGTTTCAAAGGCATCTCATCTGAGTGACTACGACGTCCCGCTCTCTGACAACTATCACATGCTTGGACAAATTTCTTTGCATCTTTAAAAATTGTGGGCCAATAATACCCTGTGTGTAATACTTTATGTGCAGTCTTGTGATCATCAAAATGTCCACCACATGGTTGGTCATGGCATGCTTTCAATATATCAAAAATTTCATCTTGTCGAACGCATCTCCTAATTTGCATGTCTGCCCCTGTGTGAAACAAATAGCTCCCAATCCAGGAAAATCTGGTACTTCACTAGACAATCTATTTCCGCTCTTTAGGGATTAGATGCTTTGGTAACTTACCTACTGCTAGGTAATTGGCGACATCAGCATACCAGGGTGTTTGAATAGCAATAGCAAAGAGATGCTCATCTGGAAACTGATCTTCAACTGCTGCTGCATCGACTGGCTTTGGCATTCTTGAGAGGAAATCAACTACCGGGTTTTCTTTCCCAGGTCGATCCTTGATTGTAATGTCAAACTCCTACAATAAAATCAGCCATCTGGTTATTCTACCATTTGTGACAAGCTTATTTGCTAAATATTTTATAGTAGAATGATCTGTGTACAAGGTAACGACATATCCAGTGATGTAATGTCTGAATTTATTGATAGCATGTATAACAACTAGAAATTCCTTTTCAGTGACAGTATAATTTAATTCAGCAGGGGATAGATTTTTGCTAATGTAATAAATTGCATATGGTTTTCTATCCTCCTCCTGTCCAAGGACCACTCCAATGGCTGTATCTGAGGCATCAAATGATATCTGGAATGGCAAATCCCAATTTTGTCCCCAAAGGACTGGGGCTGTAGATACGAGCTTTTTCAAGTCATTGAAAGCACGTTCACATTTTTCTGTCCAAAGGAAATCAATATTACCAGTTAGTGCATATAATGGTGTAGCAATACGTGAATAATGTTCTATAAATCTTCTGTAATAACCAGAGAATCCAAGAAAGCTACATACCTCTATTTGAGTAGTAGGAGTAGGAATAAGCAAAAGTATTTGGATTTTGGCCGGGTCTACCTGAATGCCGGCTGCTAAAATATAGTGTGCTAAAATAAGTCCTTTTGTCATCATCATGTAGCATTTTTCATGGCTTAAACAAAGCCTGGTAGCTATGCAACGTTGTAGGACTTTTTCTAGTGTTTCCAATGCTGGATCAAACTCCTCTCTGTATGGAGTAAATTCATCCATATATACTTCCAGTCCTTCATTTATTAGATCTGCAAAAATGCTAAGGATAGCCCTTTGGAATGTGGCAGGGGCATTACATAAACCAAAGGTAAAACTCGGTGAGGCGAATGTTCCCCAAGAACAAGTAAAAGAGTTTGTCCTGATCTTCAGGGGCAATCTGTATTTGGTTATACCCACTGAAGCCGTCGAGAAAAGAAAAGAATTTCTTCCCTGCCAAAGTGTCCAATATTTGATCGATGAATGGGAGAGGAAAGTGATCTTTCTGCGTTGCCTTATTTAGTTCTCTATAGTCCACACAGATTATCCACTTCCCATTCTTTTTCGGTACCACCACAAGCAGGGAGACCCATTTACTATCAGAGATAGGGTAGATGAAGTTAACATCTAAAGGTTTTTGGAGCTCAGCTTTTACTACTTCTTTTAGATGAGGATTTAGTCTTCTCTGAGGCTGTCTAACAGGTCTTGCATAATTTTCTATGTAGATGTGGTGTGTACACAATTGAGGATCAATTCCTTTCATATCAGGGTAATCCAATGCAAATGCTTCTTTATATTTTGTTAAAATATGGATGAGTTTCGTTTCTTGTTCGGGTGTAAGGTCGGCGTTAATGTTTAAGGTCTTTCCAGGTTCGATTTCCACAATTTTACTATGTGCAACTAAAGTGACAGGGATTGTGTGATCATGTGCATCCTTCAAAGGTTCCTCTTCTACTTCGTTATCAAATGCTGCTTTTATCATATGACACTGGGTACGAGATGTGAGTTCAGTTTGACTAATAAAGTTGCTGATGGCATCATCTTCTATTTGGTCTTTGAATTCTAGCGCTTCTTGTATAGTTAATGGAGATCTAATGTTGTCAGTAAGATATGATACAGGGTGCCTATTAGTTTTAACTATTGTGACGCTTGGCTGCGCTGGGGGATATAGTACTAAATTCTTGATATCCGCCCCCTTGGTTATGATCATGTTTCCTTGCCGACAGTCGATATAGGCATCAGCGGTACCGAGCCAAGGTCTTCCTAAGATCAATGGATGTCCATCTAGTCGGGTTTTAGGGTTTATTATCAGAAAATCAGTTGGGTATTCCCAAGAATCAACCGAGACCATGACATCATGCAATATGCCTTTGGGCCTAACCACAGATCGATTAGCCAATTCCAGCAAAGTTGAAGTGGGTTCTGCAGATGTAATACCAAACTTTTGGCATGTGACAGTGGTCAATATATTAATTGCACCTCCAAGATCAACTAAGGCATTGGTTAAGTTTTTGCCATAAATTTGAACAGTTACTATTGGGTTTCCTGGATCTTCATACTTAATAGGTGTTTCCTTTCCTACTAATAAGTCAGATAAAGTACCGACTACTTGAACTCTTGGATTATCTATTACATTCCTTCTTGGTCTTTCTATGCACAATTCCTTAATAGTTTTAGCGTATATCGGGATGTCTTGAATGGCCTGAAGGAATGGAATTTTTATGTACAAGTTTTGTAATTCTCCCAGAATGTCGAAATTAGGTTGCTATATAGGTCGAGGTATGACTAGACATTCTGGGAACGGGGGAGAGGATGTAGTTGCTTGATTATGAGTTTGTTGTCCATTTACATCCTCTTCTTGTGACAGACGTTCTCTAGGTAACTGATCTTCAATCTGAACTATTTTATTTCCCTCTGTTTGAATAATACGCCCAGATCTTAGCTGAAGATCATTGCACTCCCTCAGATCGAGTCCTTCTTCTGATGTTTCTAAAATTTGGAGTGCTTGGACTGGTTCGTTATTTGGATTGGGATTGGGCTGGGCTGGGAGTTGAGGGAAAGGAATATTTCCTACTGGCTGCTCTGTTGGTCTCTGCCAGTTAGTCTGCCAGACTGAACCTTGTGAAGTGGGGGGAGTCCATTGTGGTGGGTATGGGTTGTTTTGCCAGTATGGTGGAGGATAAGGAGGATTCGACCAACCAGATTGGCTTGTCTGATTTAGCCACGGGTTTGCAGAAGGGTACGACTGTGATGACCAGTTTGGAAATGGGGGTTGAAACTGACTTTGCCATGTATTATACTGTTGAGTATTGTACTGCGGATACCGAAAAGAAGAAGCTGAGTCTGAAAACATACCAGTTTGTCCCGGCTACCACTGACGACGCTGGTTGAGTAGATATACTGCCTCCGGTTCTTCTTTTGCTTCCTTATATACCACTTTCAGTCCAGCTAATGAGGGACAACTTTCTGTAGAGTGATCCCTTGTACAAATGGCGCATGTCTAAACTGTATCTAGTGGGCACTCCTTATGGCTATGCTTCTTCCTGCACCTGGGGCAGAAGATTGCCAAATTCTGTTCTGCCTCCATTTGTTTCTGCTTAGCTTGCAAAATGTCCAATTGTGTAGTTAGTGTTCCTAGTATATCAGTTTTAAAATTTTCAAATAAATTTCCAATTTCCACACGTGTTACTCCTTTTGATGAAATTTTATTTTCTCGTGCAAATCGATCATGTTCTGCTGGTTTGATTCATGTACTACCTCTCGAACTCCTGATACATAGATCAATTATGTCAGCAAAACTTTCCTGATAAATATCCCCTTTCCCCATAATTTTTAATGTTTCAATCCATTGTTCTTTCATGCCCCTTATTAATGTTGTTTTCAACACGTTATCAGGCAAAGGCAGTGATGCACAAGGGGATCTTTGCAAATTATACTGGAAACGTTCCACATATTCTTCTAATGTTTCATTTGGTCTAGCTATCATCTGAAATATTTCATCTTTTAGTACTCTAGACCTATAGTAGTCTTGATATTTCTTTAGAAAAGATTCTTTCATTTGTTCCCAGTTATTTATAACTCCACCACCTAATCCCATAAACCATCTTAAAGCTACCCCTTTCAGAGTGGATGGGAACACTTTTAGTTTCTGGGGGTCAGTGGTGTAATCATATCCTCTGCATAACACATCAAATTCGAATAAGAATGCATTGGGGTCCTCTGATGTAAGTCCGTGAAATGTAGGAATGTGTTGAAGGGGGATTGCTTTCATAGGAGCATTTGCTGCGGAATCCACTATGGGGTATTGTAATGTAGAGGTTTGGGTGTTTGGTGGATTTTGAGCCATTGGGTCAAATATATGCCAATAACCTTCTGGAATATCTAAGAGGGTATTCCTAGGTTGAGGAGGAATGTTTTCAACAGGAATAGTTTTAATAGCACTACCTCTATCTGGGATTTCTGTTTGAGGAAATATGGTGTCTTCAATAATAATTTTTACCGTGCTTCCCTTGTCTGGGCTATTCAATGGCTGAGTTATCCTAGGAGGAGATCTTGGCTCCCCAATTTCCCCTGTTTCCCCTTCTCCTTCACAAAGATTACTGAGATTCCCTTCTTGCAGTTGTTCTGGAATAAAATTTTCAATTTCTTGAAAGTCCTGTTCATCAGTCTGACTATGCACCTCAGCAAAGGCTTCAGATGGTGAACCTGAGGCTTGAAGGGAACTAGTAGGCTGTTTGGAAGTAACTTTCATGGGTCCTACTGAAGGCTGCGATTCGGCTTTCTTATAGATTTCGTCTATGAATGTTGATCGACCAAGGGTCACCGACCCCTTAGCTTTTTCTGGTTTTAGTAACAGTTTTGGATTTTTCTCCGACTTTTTCTGCTTAGTCATGCACTCAATTTAACTACTAAGTTTTAAGCAGATAGCAGCAAATCTGTAGGAAAGCGGGCAAAGGAGTAGGGCTTTTACATGCTCTGCACGTAGGTTCTTACCTTCCATTTTCAAAACCAATTCTTCCCTAGTAGGTTCGTACACTACTCTGAAAAAGACAAATGGCTACACTCTTTCCCCAGCAACGGCGCCAAAATGTAGAGCTATAAAAAGGGTCTCTTTCACCTCTAGTTACCTCACATTAATATGTCAATCCAGGAACGTCTGGTTATTTCAAAGAGTGTCTCAGTCTGAGGCTTAGCACTTGCCAGAGTAATGCTTGTAGTACATCTATTTAAAAGCTACGAAAGTAAATTAACGCGAGTCTACAACTTAACTACTTCAAAAGACCAAATCACACCAAGTGTTGCATCAGCCAAAGGTTCGGTAGCAATAACCCATCCTTTTCATAACTGATGAGAACAGATAAGAGGTCTGGGAGCCAAATAGCAGATGCTAGGCTCACTACATCCTGAGACCGTTCTTAATGAATAGAAATGAAACAGCAAGTGAAGGAAATAGCAATAGAATAGCACATCAGCCAAGGGCTCGGTAGCAATAACACATCCCTTTCATAGCTGATGGGAGAAGATCAGAGGCCTGGGAGCGAGATACCAGATGCTGGGGCTCACTACAGCCTAAGATTGTCCTTAAGAAACAACAAATTAGCCATCTGGAAATGGAACAACAATTGAAATAGAACAACAAATTAATGGAACAACAAATAAATGGAACAACAAGTAAATGGAACAACAAATAAATGGAACAACAATTCAAAGATGGAACAATAGTTGAAATAAGTAGTAACCAAGTTCCTCAAGCTGTAATTCTATTTAATCTTTCTAATAAAAACATCAATCCTTCAGTCTTAAAAGATGTACACATACGATGGAACAACACTACCGATCAAAACCTTAGAAACACAACATACTCAATCTGCTTCTGTTATTGATCTAAGTAAACGCATACGATTGCATCTCAAGATAAAGAACAGTAACATTCAATAATCATGTGAAAACAAACCTTTCAAGATAACTTGTTATAATACTAAACAAAATCGTAATGAACTCTGTAATGGAGTGACAGTGTCCTGTAGAGATTAATCAATACTTAAAGGATTGGTAACATGACACAACATCAATCTAAAGTTTCAGGAACATGAGACGAATTAAACATAACAGAGCATGTAATAGAATATTCTTAAAACATAGCAGATTACCAGATTACGTCTATGAACAAACCACACAGAAACCACGCGTAATGGTACAAGAGCAAGTGTCCTCCAGGGTCGGGCCCTTAGCCTCCAGGGGTACACCGCTTAAGATAGATCCAGGCTCAAAGATAAAAGAGTAAACAAGTCTGTATTAAGGCATGAAATAAAATTACAGGAACTCAAGTCTTCAACAGAACATAAAGATCATAGTTCGGATCTTCCTTAAAAGAAATTACATAAAGAACCTCTCCCGGTAGCCAACAGTGCTATCCCTTTTATAAGGAAGATGGCAGAGATATCTAGATACAGAAAATAGATAAAATAGTGATACCTCAGGATCTAAGATCCCGAGGGATTTGCAGAATCGTTAATACTGCGTCACTTCTTTCCTTTTCTGCTCCGTGTTGGTATCTTCGCGTCCTTTCTTGGGTTGATCCGTTTTGATTTGGTTCGCTTCCAATCTCCCGTCAAAGGGACAGGAGTTAGCTCATCCTTGTCTTTACCTTTTGAATGGCCACCTTCCGTTTTTCCTCCCTCCTGCACATAGAAATGACGATTGTCAGTGTTTCTCATTAATCTCTCATATTTCGTGATAAATCCTTATCATTATCTAAATTTCCAATCCAAAAGGCTTTTGAGTTCTAATGAAAAGATACCAAAATAACCATCGAAACATACCTTCCTTGATACTCCACAACTGGGAGGATTTTCTAATTAGAAATCATTTCAAAGAAGTTGAAAAAGAAAAAACTAGTGATAAGACTAGAAAGAGTAGAAGAAATTTGCCCTCAAACACTAAGGAAAACTCACATGCACAAGAAAGACAACAAGATCAATATTCTAATGATGAAACCCCTCTTATAAATGTGTTGGAAACTATTAAGAAAAAAATGTTAGAAGAAAGATAGACAACAATAAAGGGGAAATTCCATCAAAAGGAGAAACATAATAAGAAAAGGCTAAAAAGTGTCCTTATACTACTGAAAAATCGCCATCAACTATAAGAAGAAGTGAAAGGCTTAACAAACCAATGTATACACAGTCTCAGAAATATCCATAATTTTTCAATTTAGAAGAAGAAGAGGAATCGAGAGTTCCATCACTAGTTGCAAGTCTTTCTAGGAGAACTCTAGAAATTGATCTTGTCCAACAAGAAATATACGACTACATAGAATCTCTGGAACAAAGAGCTACATGAAAAAACTATTGAATGTCATCCAACCGAGAAGAAATTATTCATTTTGATCCTCTAGAAGAGCCCCAAATTGTATACACTCTTAAGGAGGACATTTTGAATTGGAGGTATTAAATAAACATTTAAAGAAGAAACATGAGAGACTAAAGGCACAAAATGAATTCCATAGAACCCAAAATGACAACATCTTGTTACATATTAGTTTATGGTATGAGAAAAATAAGAAATTGAATGCTAAAAACAAATTTCTTAAGAAAAAGGTCATAAGTTTTCAACACAAAACCTTGATGAAGAAACCAATGATGGCAACAATTAGTTTTAGGAAAGCAAGAAGAAATAACTTAGATGTTCTTTCTTAGGCCTCTGAATATGCTCAATAATAGAGAAGGATTACAAATTTTGAGATTTTGTGCATGAGGACATGTAATGTCTTCTGTATGGGGGAATGTTGGCCCAAAAGTTTCTCTGTTTTAACAACCTCCCTACACTTCATCCTCCTTTTTGACACTAATAACTCTAATATAATATGATTTTACAAGATTCATGGCAATAATAGGTACTTAAACATATTTTATTTCATAAGTTTCATTGTTCTTTATTATTTAACTTAATATTTGCATGAGCTACTGAATTTCACCAATTTTGCAGCTAATGACCGATTTTGCAGCAAAGTTGAAGGTTTGATAAGTTCTGAAACTCTAGCCAAGGAACGAGACATATGGATAGGTGGCTAATAGCTGGCAGAATGATACTTCCTATCTTCATGATCTAGATCGATGATAAGAATGCCATATAGGGCTAGTCAACGCAGAAGTCAACCCGTGAAGGAGCCGAAGGTGAACTAGGCGAGCAATGTATCAATGGAAGCAAATATTTAGCCTCATGAATTTCTTATCCGATAGAAAATAATGAAATATTATCTTTTTATGATATTTGTAGTCTCTATTGAGTAGGATAGGCTTCTAAATCTCTAAAAAGTTATTGATAGTTATAAATCTTCCTCTCGGCATGACAAACACAGTCTTGGATATTATTTGAAACTTTATTTTATAGTTATAAAAACTCTATTTTATTTGATATCCTTGCTATGCGTTGTTTTGATGCGTATATAATAATTTGAAGAAGTCGTGCTGTTACTTAGATATCACAAGAGGCCCCCCTGGAGTTGTAAGGTTTTATTGTTTTCAATTAACATTTCAATTCAACATTTTATGTAGTGTTTATTTCGTTCATATATTAGTCTAATTTTGATTGTTAACGAATACTTTGACAATGATCACAGAGTTCATAATAAAGCAAGTTTTCTTTAATCATTTTTCTCAAGGATGAATGAGTGAAGCTGCGATCTCTTGTGCACATGATAAGTAGTATGGAAGAGTGTAGATTGACTTATGATTTGTAGTATAGTTTGAGTTTGGTGAAGAGGCTTTCAATTTCCAATTAGTGTTAATTTATCTTTTTCTATTAGAGCGATTTAGATTTAGTTTCATTATTTAGTTGAGTAAGTGTGATATTTATTTATGCAAAGTGTGATCTTTCTTTCAAGCAAGTGTGATGTTTCTTTCAAGTAAAGTGTGATATTTCTTTTTAGCAAGTGCAATGATTTTGATTTCATTTCTGTTAAAGAGGGACATATTTACTTTCATGTAAGAGTGATAGTTAAGAAAACATGTGCTTCTTGATATCTCAATTTAATCTAGGAATTGCTTGAATAACAAGGAATTCGAATACATACAATGCACATACACTTCATCAATATACTAGCACTGGTCGATAATTTATGTAGTAATTTAACATAAATTAAATTACTAAACAGTAAGTCTGCCATACATAGAACTTATGTGATCATCATTTCCATCATTAATCGACCATTAGATCACCACAGAAGACTACCAACATGATATACCACAAGATCCATCACAACATTATTTTCCAGATATATCATGGTCCAATCGATGCTTCAAATGGTATTTGGGATGAAATTTAAACCTATTTTAGGTTTGACTAGATCTAGTCAACACAAGATACCATGAAAATTTACCATGTGTAAATTCGAGAGAAATTAAGCCGATATTGAAACCATGGGGCTGGAATCAAATCAAGAGAAATAACAATGAAAAAAAAAACAATGGAGAGCAAGGTAATAAGGGGCGCAAGATAGGGAAAGACATTTCCCAGCGTGGCAATCTGGACGAGGATTACCAACGGTAATCTTGGGTATGAACTTAGTTTATGAAATGGAAATCTTGGTTGCATATGCATATTTTCCATGGATATTCAATGTCTATTTCCTAACCTCAAAATTTTTACCAGCAACCTCAATCAACAATTTTAGGTGTATTAATCAAACATTAGGTTCATCGCTCAACACAATATCAAGTCCAACCATGCCATTGTAGATCCATGTCATTGTTGATGTTGATGCCAATATAATGCCAACATCATTCAACATGTAACTTTTCATTACTTTTTTAAGATCAACATAACTTCTCACTACACCAAACTTCCATAATCAAACCTAACGAGACACTTAAAAATAACATCTTTTAGGGTTGGTTTATTTAAACTATATGAGAGTAGGTAATTATTGTATTGTAATTCATAACACTTTTATTTTAATTGTTAAATGACATAACTAAACTTGTAAAATATTTTTTTGATAGAAGTATTCCCAATATTATTTTAGTATAATAACTTATACTCAACACAAAAAAATAGTTAACTTAATATCAATAATTAAAATCACTATATAATAATATATAAAATATTATATATTTAATTAATGTCAATAATTAAAATGAATAATAATATAAACCATATCAATATAATAAATCACTATAATAACATACAAAAATATATATATATAAAATATATATAATAAAAATGATTAATAATAATAAAAAAATAAGAAATTTGTAACACTATATTATTGTTAAGTCAAAACTGATTGAACTTTGTTTTAATACATAATATTAATGATAATAAAAATATGCAATATATCGAAATTTAAGATGAATAATGATTGATAAAATATTTCAAACAGAATATGATAAAACAATTCACAAACTAACATTAAAATATTCAATAATTAGTTTTCCATCTTGTTTTTTATATTCAATAATTAATTTTTCATAGTTATTAAAATGATTAATAATAAATAGTGGACACATTATCAACATCAATGTTATTAAATATCTTTAAACGGGTAAACGTTTCTTAGACATTAATTTATTGTTCATGAAGTAAACTTCCATCCACTTAGTTTTTTCCGTATAATTTATAAATAATACAAATATTAGTATTAATGTTGGTAATTTTATTTATAATTTATTTTGATTTTACAATAATTACAAATATATATTTATAAATAATATATTTTTTATAAATTTTAAAGTGATGTCAACTGTGTATATAAAAATTTATTTTCAACAAAAATAAATTAATTATTAAAAATAATAAAATTGTTATAACAATATTCTTATACCTCATTCTAAAATGGTTTCATTCAATTCAACCTACAGAGTAATAATATTAAAATAACTAAAATCTAAATTAGTAATGATAATAAATATTGATTATTAAGATTAGTAAATAATTTTATAACAATATTCTCATATCTCATTCTAAAATGGTTTCATTCAATTAAACCTACAGAGTAATAATATTAAAATAACTAAAATCTAAA
>APFE031447370.1:51704-96598 GCA_000404065.3 Pinus taeda | reverse complement strand
GTTTTATAGTTTTAAATTTATTGAAATATGTGTTATAAGTACATCTTAAAAAATAACCTGTAATATCCTTAGTATCAAAGAATTACATTTGGCATTCCTATAAATATATTCTTAACGGTTGCCTAAGTAGTTACAAAAAACTGATTTTATTATTTTCACGTAGGGTATAAGTGGAAAATCATCCTTTGGCCACTGGTCCTCGGCCGTAGGCCTCATTTTAACTTTCTTGGCTCCATGTGCATATCAGGCAATGTTCCTTACATGACTCCTTTGCGCTTGGAATGAGTTTGGGAAACTCCCAATCTTCTTTAGGTTACATGGCAGAGACTAAATTTATGGTACGTAAAAATTTCTTAACATTCCTTGAAAACATCTCATCAACTTATGATACTTAAAGAATAGTTAATGATTCTCGAAAAGCTTTCATGAATTTCTAGGGAGTATAGGTTAGTTATTGTTTTTTTGTGTGCAGGGGACAGGAAAATTAGGTTTACTTTGTTGAAAAGTTTTTGTAAATTCTTGCACTTGTTTTTTATAATAAATTATAAATTCTTGGAAAAAATCCTAGGGATTCTCATGCAAGGATTTCCCTTTTGAAAAGAAATAAGTAGTTATGTGTAAAGATAATCAACTATGAGATTTTCTTTTGAAAATGATAACTCGATCTTAGATCTTATGCACAGAGATAATGTAAGTTATAAGAATTTCTTTGAAAAGAATAAGTAATCTTCTTGTGCTCAAAGATAACAATTGTTATGATAGTGTTCTTGGAAAACAATGTATTGTTATATGCACACAAATAATAGCTATTATGATAATTTCATGAGAAAATAATATGTTTTTATAAGCACAGTTTTGCTCATTTTCTTGAAAAAAATGTATTTATTCTACTAACTCTTTGGAAAAGAATAAATATTCATTTTGCTAGTTTCTTGAAAAACAATATGGGCTAATATGCACAGAGGTAGTAGCTATTTTATCAAATTCATGAAAAAAATGTGTTTATATGCAAAATAAATAAATAATAACTATTGTGTTAGTTTTTTTGAACAAGAATATATGCTTATATGCACAAAGGTAAATAGTTGTTGGACTAGTTTCTTTTGGAAAAATAATATGTTTTTACATGCACCAAGATAATAGTTGTTGGACTAATTTCTTTTGAATAAGAATATGTATTTTCATGCACAAATATAGTAGCTATTTTATTCGTTTTCCTTAAAAAAAAAGGTGGGTAGTTGCGATGGTTTTTCTTTTGGAAAAAAATGTGTTCTTGCATAAAGAAAATAATAGCAGATGTGGTAATTATCTCTTGAAAAGATTTCTTTCTCCTTGTGTGAAGAAATAATGATAATCATGGTGTTTATTTTAATATTACTTTGTTCTTGTGGGCAAAAAGGTAAAATGTAGCTATTACCTTTCTTATAATGCATGTGATGTATGGACAAATGAGTATGCCTTGGTAATATTTATGTATTACTTTATGTATGTGATATTTGGATGGATAGACATGTGTCATAGCCTTACACATGCATAGATAAATATATATGTTTTTGTAATTGTGTACTTTTAATTAATGCAGGTACAATGCCAATAAAAGAGGCATGTCTCGATACTTTGCATTCATTTTATTTATGGACATTAAAATATGTCTAAAGAATAACTAGTATAGATTTATTATTTGGGTTTGATAAATATTTTATATAATTGTGGTATAAAAGTTGCTGACGATAGTAAATGTAGGAAAGTAATGTGACTTATGTGAAGGATGAATTAATAGTGTCTAACTTGTCCCTTATAAAACAACTGAAAATGGATTATAGTTGGGACTATCGTAGGCAATGAGATCATTATGCTTGACTAATGGTCTATGAAAAGTGAATGATCATCAAATGAAGCCTTATTCGACTGTTAGAGACAACTAGGTCATAAAGATAAAGTGTTTGAGGGATTGTGGGGTAAAGTGACTTGATAACATGATTAATATAATGGCTTCTAACTTAGTTATGCTTCAATTAAAGTTGATATATTTCCTTGTAATATTTTTTTAACAATGGACGAGGGATGGACTCCCTTGTTGCCATTTAGTGAGGGGTGACCACCCTCACAAAACGATTAATAGAACAAATATTTGTTGTTTTTTCTCTTCGTGGTTTCTAAGGTATATCAGTGTCCATTTATGTGTTTACCTATTTTTTCATTTTGATGATATTGCTACCTTGCATGACATTGACACTTACATCACCAAATATATGATTAATTAGCCTAATTAAATGAACAATGATAATGATGCAAATTTACAACATGAGGCTTTATGTAATATGATGCAGTAATGGTTGTTACATTATGTGACTGTCTATTCCAATTCTAAAGTTACTTTATGTCATGGCGTTGATTTTGTCTAATGGTCAGTTAAAGAATATAAAATAATTCATTGGGAATATTACATGCTAGTAAATCCAGTAAATTTTTTTCTAATCCTAATTTTTACATGAGGTTTACTATGAGATGTTACAAGTGGTATTAGAGTGAAGGTTGTGGCACTGCCACCTTTTGGATTTTCTAAGAATGAAAAGTAGAGGTATGATGCTAATGGATATAAGTTGAGGTATGACATTAACGAAAATTACATAACAATGTATGCATCAAACTGCATTTAATATGAGATGCATAATGGTGTTAATAACCATATTAAAGAATGATAAGTTTTAATGTTTTCTTTAAAGAATAACTATGCTCATGGAATTTGAGTCTTTATGTAGATAAAATACAATAAGGAATTCTATTGCATTGTTTGTAGCTAAATCATGAAATTGTTTGAAAACTCACACTATAATTAGTGATAGCGTGGATTAACTACCAACCTTTGCATGCATACTCTTAAGATAATGTTTAATGATGCATTTAACGAAATTTTTTTATAATGCACTACTTATAAGAAAAGAATAAATGCATGTATTATTTTGTGTGATAGCGAAAGAATGTAGAAAGGTGGGGGTTTTTCTTGAAGAGGAAAATATAATTTTATAAAAAGACATTGAAAGAACCCCTTTAAATGTTAAAAATAAATAATGAGTTAAGTGGTAGGTTTCGACTATAATGGCTAATTGTCGATTGTGTATTGTCTTGGATTTTGATTTTGCTTTTGATGGTTGGTAGCATTAATTATTTAGTATATTGCATTGCCTTTCATGAATTTATATTGCATGACACCATTGTTGATAATTTCCATACTAATAAATTGTATGTGAGATTTTGACAAATTATTAAACTTACCCTCGAAGGTGTATTACAATTTGTATAATTTGGTTTACAATGTGATAGTGGTAGTTCATTTCCATGTTATTGGTCTAATGCTGCCAACACACTGTTGAATTTGAGGTTGATTAAATTGTTACCATAATTACTATTTACACTCAAGTACTAATGGTAAATTAGTGTTCTTGTATGAGTAAATATTTGTATAGGATTTTATGCATATGCAAGAAACTACAATGATTGTGGAAGTGGATATTTGTTTAACAATGAATATGCATGAATGTAAGTTCCTGAATGTTAAAAAGAACTTAGATCATGATAACACTAGTGTATTTAAAAGTGATTGATTTAATAGAAATGCATTGTTATCTCAATAATAAAAAATAAATGGAAAGGAGTTGCATTGGTTCTTCCAAAATCATTCGTTAGTTTAATAATGTACTGAAATGCATGAGATTAAATATATTATATATGTTCTACTAACTCAATGATAGAACTAGTAGTAATTAGATGTTTTTGATTACATTATTTGTTCAAACTTCACAACTCTACACGTTGACGATTCAATGATGATGTTAGCTAGTACACATCATACATGTACCAAATATGTTAATTTCATCATTTTGAAATGCATTTAGCGTTTGTGAATATTGCAATGACACTACATATTCAACCTAATCAATTAATTCCATTATGTTGAGGAAACATGGTGTCTTCATTGTCATCACTAAATAAAAATCTAGATGCCATTTTGAATCTCTTGGCATTACTAAACCAGGAAAAGTCTGTGTGATTGACTTCAAATTAGTAATGTTGCATAATGACTATTGATTAGAGACATATGCGTAAATGAAATGTCATTTTTCATGAATTGGAACTATGGAGAATGTCAATGATTAGATTAGAATGGATATATCTTATAGAATGTCCTAGTCCCTTAACTATTTTTTTGGAAAACATATTTGTGGAAAAAATTGTTTTGAATTCCCTTGGATGGAGCATCTAGAAGATTTATCCTTGTTTTTTATGCTTACTCTTAATGTATGGAAATGGTTCATTAAAAAGTAGCAGGACTAATACCTTTCTACTTTGTTGAAATATCGTGAACATTAATGCAAGTCCAAAGTGAAATGCATCTTGAATGTATTTGATAAGATGTAAATAATAGTATTTTGTAGAAGGTATGGTTTTATCAAAATTAGTTGTGACTAATGTGCTAGTGTGATTATGCAAGGGTAGCTTAATGATAGCATAATGATGTTACTAATATTCTAGTAACACATAATATAAGAACTAGTGAAAGGTTAAATATTGCGGTGTGACTTGTTAAAGCAAGTGTGAAGGTATAATGTTTACCATTATGATATGCAAGATTTGTGCATAGAAGACATAGTATTTTTTTCTAAGTTTCATGTTGATTATTATGTGGAAAATTTGAAATGATCACCACCCGTGTAACGTGAGATGTTAGTCATGATTTCTTATAAAATTTACTTTATAGTGTTATGAAACCAGCTCAAGAAAAAGATAAAAAAGATAGACCAATGCCTTAGAATTCAGCCTCTTCGAGGGGGCAACCTCCTTTACATTACATAAATGAATAATTCTTGGATGATTCAAATGACAAAACCTCCTTTCTATATATAGGAGTCTAAGGAGTCACAATATAACCCAACTGACTTAACAATAATAATATAAAGCCACAAAAATAACAATAGAGGGATTCTATGGGGCACAATAATAACAATATGGGACAATAGGGGCACAACAATATTAATAAGGGATACAACTACAATAGTAATGGGGTAGTCACTAGTATTATAGGGACCCAACATGCCCCTCTCCTCCAAAGAAGTGTTGTCCTCAATTCTTGAGTAGTTCTGGATGCTTCTGTATAAAATTCTCATCCTCTGATGTGGAATCTTCAGTAGATAAGTTCTTCCACTTGATAAGATACTCCGAAATTGATCGATTTCGTAGTTGTCGAGTTCTTGTTTATGTGACTACTTCCGATTCCAATATAATTTTTCCTTCCTTGTCAAGTTTTGGCAATATTGTTTGAATTGTGAGCTTGTTACCTATAACCTTCTTTAAACATGAAACATGGAAAACTGGGTGTAATTGAGAAGCTGCAGGAAGCTCCAATTTGTATGCCATAGTACCAATCTTTTGCAACACCTTGTATGGACCATAATACTTTGGTGATAATTTATTATCCTTCTTAGCTTGCTTGAGGGAAATTTTGTTATATGGTTGTAACCGTAGGAATACCGAATCACCTAGATCAAAACTTCTTTTGCTAGGATGTCGATCTGCTTGTTGTTCCATTCTGTTCTATGCCAGCATGAGGTTATCCTTTAAGAGTTGGAGGACTTGTTGTTGATGTTCGATGTGATGTTTCATTGCTCGAACCTTAGAACTTTCTCTTAAATATGATGTGATGGATGGTGGCTGATATCCATAAAGTTCCATAAATGGGGTCATTTTTGTTGCTGTATGGAAGGAAGTGTTATACCACCATTCAGCTAGAGGCAGCCATTTGACCCATTGTGTCTATTTATCAGATACAAAGCAACGAAGATATCCTTCCAAAAATTTGTTTACTATCTCAGGTTGCCCATCAGATTGAGGATGATAAGATGAGCTATGAGCTAACTGAGTACCAAGACAAGAAAATAATTATGTCCAAAAATTTCTAGTGAAAATGGGATCTCTGTCACTAACAATAATCTTTGGGTTTCCATATAGCTTTTGAATTGTTTCCATAAATGCAATAGAAACTGTACTAGCTTTAAATGGATGTGATAATGCACAAAACTGTTTATACTTGGTAATTCTATCAACTATCACCATGATGACACTCTTTCCCTCAGACTTGGGTAAACCTGTGATAAAATCCATTGAAACCTCCTCGCAACGTTGGCTTGGAATGGATAAAGGTTTTAATCACCCAATATCTTAATTGTTTCAAATTTATTTTGTTGGCAAACCACACATTCAAACACAAACTTTTGAATATTCGATTTAAGGCCATCCCAAAAAAATTCCTTCTAAGGGAGAAGTGTGCAATTCCATAAGAATATTTTGTTTTAGATGGGAATTCTTACAGAGGTATAAGCGATCTTTGTACCATAACGAATCATTTTTCCATCTAAATGTATCAGACATACTGGAATCTTGTTGTAACTTTCAAATAAATGCCCACACTTCTTCGTCATTCTTCCTCTTTTATCAAAGCCACAATTGAAATTTGCAACTTGTTCAAAATGCAGTGGCTTAGCTACATGACTCTCTCTTTGTGATTGGAATGAGTTTTGGAAACTCCCAATCTTCTTCAGGTTTCATGAATTGCTAACATGCAAAGACTAGATAGTTTTTTAAAAAATATTTCATAAATTTATGGTACATAAAGACTACTTAACATTCGTTGAAAAGATCTCATCAACTTCTAGTAGATAAATACTAGTTAATGAATTTCTTGTGCGCTGAGACTAGTTAATGATTCTCAAAAAGGTTTCATGAATTTTTGGAGAGTGGAGACTTGTTAATGTTTTTTGGGAAAAACTTTCATGAATTATTGTGTGCAACAATGTAGGTAAATTAGGTTTACCTAGTTGAAAAGTTTTTATAAATTCTCATCCTTGTTACTTATAATAAATTATTGGAAAGATTTTCAGGGATCTTCATGCACAAAGATAATAAGTTATGGGATTTTCCTTTTGAAAATAAATAAGTAGTTATACGTCAAGATAATAACCTATGAGCTTTCCTTTTGAAAATTCTATGTAGATCTCATGAGTGAAGATAATATAAGTTATAGGACTTTTTTTGAAAAGAATAAGTATTTTCTTGTACTCAAAGATAACAACTTTTATGATAGTTTTCTTGGAAAAAAATGCATTTTTATATGCACACAAATAATAGCTATTACGATATTTTTTCTGAGAAAAGAATATGTGGTTAGAAATATATACTAGTTATTTTTCTCATTTTCTTGAAAAAGAATATGTGTGCATTTTGTTAACTTTCTTGGAAAAGATTATGTATTTATTTTCCTAGTTTCTTGAAAAGGAATATGTGCTTACATGCACATAGATAATAGCTATTTTGGTAATTTCTTTAAAAAAAATAGGTGTTTATATGCAGAAAATAATAATAATTATTGTGTTAGTTTTCTTGAACAAAAATACATGTTTATTTACACAAAGATTAATAGTTGTTGCGCCAATTTCTTTTAGAAAAATAATGTGTTTTTACATGCACCAAGATAATAGTTGTTGGGATAGTTTCTTTTGAATAACAAAATTTATTTGTATGCACAAAGGTAGTAGATATTGTGCTAGTTTTCCTTAAAAATAAATAAATAATGGGTAGTTGTGATGGATTTCTTTTGGAAAATAATGCATTCTTGTGTGAAGAAAGATTTATTTCTTCTTAAGAAAATAGATAATGATAATAATAATGTTTCTTTTAATATTATCTTGTTCTTGTGGAGAAAAAATGGAGGTGGAACAAAAAATGGGTCTACGGTTTGTTTCGTCATGTATGAGGCCTCTAAAGAAAAAAGGTTAGGGTTTCTTCATTTTACCCACTAGTTTGTGGTACCGATGATTAGGGATCAACACAGGCGATTCACTTGATGTAGCGTAGAAACCTAAGTGATAAGTTCTCCCCTACTCTCCATGCATATAGGTCGTGACTCCATTCTCTTAGTAATCATCTCTAATAGATAACCTTTTTGATAACATATACCAGTAGGAGGTAGTAGACAAACGACGATGGATTTTTCTCGGATTTTCTATGAACAATTCGACATGCCAGATTTGAAGTTCACCATAGAAGAGGACCTAGTGTTTTTCTTGGGTGACCTCTCCCCAGATACCTCCATTTGGGTTATCCCTCCACACCCATTTCTCGGGATGGAGATGGATCCAGCATCTGGAGATCTTCAGCCCAGAATATTTGACACATCACTATCGATGCCAGATGATTGCTTCATAACTAATCCCCCCTTCCATTATCCATCCTCCCTCCTCTCTCATGTGCCCTTCCCTTGCTCGAGCTTATTACCGAAATTTATGCCCTTGACTAGTCAGTTCCACATACTTCCTTAGTTCCTTTGAAAAGAATTTCCCCTGAAACCCTCATTTTTTTTTAATATTGTCTTAACCCCTATTGCTCTCCCTCCCCATTTGACTTCCCAGTCCTGGATGCTAGCAGGGCTCTTCTTATTGACTCACTCTTTGCTCCTGTGACCACGCCCTTTATTGGTGCCTTATTTCAATCCACTGGCCCTCCTGACCTCACCCCAAGTTCCCTCATATCTAGATCGGATAGGGTTAGTTTGGCCTCAGATACATGCCCTAATCGTCTTGGAGTGACTAGGCTCCAAATTTGGTTGATAAGGGGATATAGTTCAGGGGTTTCCCTGTGAAAGACTCTATCGGAAGCTCTGAGAAGGGAGAAAATAATACCAAAGGTCCCAAGGTCAAAGCCAAGAACAGTGCACTAGTGCTAGGGGATGGAATTTAGCTGGATGATATCATGAATACCGGTTGGCATATTTTTGGTAGGTAGAGTTTGTGGTTGATTCTACTCTTCTTCGTGACTTAGGAGATTGAGGCCATGTTTTTGATGCCCTCCCCATGATATAGTACACTCTACAAAAGGGATGGTCCGCTCTTAGATTCATCAAGGAGGAACACACGATTTGGGTCCTCACAAGATTTTGGAATATAGAAATGGACCTTATGTTACTGAAGCGATGGTAGTAGATGTTTGATCCGGAACATGAATAACTAGGAGCGAGACTTGTCTGGGTCCACTTACCGGGGCTTCCCCTCCCTCTCTGGTTAGATGGTGGTTTATGCATCATTGACAATGATCTTGGGAAATTTCCGAAGTATGATAAATCTTTCATCGAGACAGGAAGATTTTCCTTTGCAAAAATTTTGGTATTCATGGATAACTGGGAGGGCTTGGTGGAGAATCTGATTCTGCACTATGGGGGTTTGGTTCAGAATCAGATACTAGATTATGAGGGCATACCATTATGTTGTCTCAAGTTCCACTAGGTGGGTCATGTTTACAAAGATTTCCCCCTTATTCTCAAACAACAACATGATGTAGACATCTCTATGCCACCATCTGATCCCACTCCAGGTCCAAATGCTTTGGCTAGTTTGATCCCCTCTTCACTCGATAGTGTGACATCTAGGTATGATGTCTCCTTGGTTGGGGTTGGAGAGCTCGAAGCTAGAGAGAGCTCGTGACCTCTCCATCCAACATCCTCGACTTTGATGGGTAATTCTTCCCCTCTACTCCCCCATAATTCTTACATGATTGCACATGACTCTATTCCTTTATTATCTTCCTTTGTGCCTCCCATGGTTCCTAATCCTTCTGTAAATTTGGGGGATATCTCTCGTCCTATTAAATGCATCCTTGTGTGCTACCTAAATCCATCCCCTTCTCTCCTGACTCCTAGTGAATCCTCTTCTGCTTCTTGTTTGGGGCACGGGTATTTCCTTTGCTCCTCGAACTATCCTCCCTTGGGGTCTAATTTCCTCTCTATGCATGGTATCAGTTTAGGTCCCATGTCCCCATGTAAATTTCCCAACATCACTTATGGATGCAAATATCACATCTCTAAAGCCATGAACCAGGCCAACCTTGATATTGTAGCAGGTAAATAATTATCTCTTGAAGGGGTCCTTAGAGTGGTACACACCCCATCCTCTGTTACCCCATGAAGTTCCTTTCCTTCAACTCGAGAGGGATTGCTAGCCCCTAAAAAAATCTAGCCCTAAAACATTTGATATCTTCTGGCTACCTCAACCTATTCTCCTTCAATAAACCCTAGGGACCCATTTGGAGGTTGAGCGCTCCCTGTCAACACTCCTCAAGGGATGGATTTTTCATGCCATTGATGCGATGAGCTGATATAGGGTTGTAGGCATTGGTTATAAGCCTAAATATGTTAAGCTCCTCAACATATGGGGTCATCGCAACTATATTGCCTCAGAAATATTCTCTGAAGATATTGGGATCGCTCTCAGGATCGTCAATATTTATGGTCCATACCATAATCAATTTATATTTTGGACTTCTTTGATGAATTAATCCTTCATGAATTATGGAAACCTCATAATTGAGGGAGATTTTAATTTCTCATTGAGTCGTGCGGAGTGTTGGGGTCATCGGTCACAATATGATATTCTCACAGATTTCTTCTACTAGCTCATCGAATCCCATCACCTCATCGAAATTGATGTGGTAAAACTTCACCCTACTTGAAGAAGCCACCACGCAGGGGAAGAAGCTATCACTCGAAGATCTGATCACTTTTTTCTTAAGGAAGCCTTCCTGGATCACTTTTCTCGGTCTAAACATTGGATAGGAGCGAGGGGCGTATTTGACCACCACCCCATATATCTCCAACTGGTTGGCCACTTCAAAAAACCAAGAGCCCCTTTAAAATTCAATTCATATTGGCTAAAAGAGGAGGATTTTCGTAAAATTGTGACGGATAATTGGAGGCAATGCAAGACATTAGAATCACATTTTATTGCATCACAATTCATTGCGAAATTGCGTCATATAAAAAATAAAACCCTAGATTAGATTAAAGGGAAGTAGCTGAAGGATGAGGAAGCCCTAAAGAAGATCGATGATGAAATGGATCAAATAGAAGAGATGAGAGTGAGGGGATATGTGTTAATTGATCCAAATTACACCTCATTAATGTTGAGAAATAAAAGCTTCATTTACTGGATGAGAAGAAAGAAACCTAGAGATTGAAAAGCAGGGTGATTTGGCTGCAGGCTGGAGATGACAAAAAATTCTTCCACCAACTCGCCAAAGAAAGGAAGGCTTACAACTCTATTTGGTCACTTGAAGATGCAGCAGGCCATACTGTATCAAATTTCAAGGACATAACTAGATTTGGAGTTTGACACTTTCAATTGCTCTTCAAATCCCCTCAGCCGGCCTCCCTGGGGGAATCATGGAGACTGCACAGGCCTTCCCTGGATTTTCCTCTAGTGAAGATATTGATGAATTAAAACAGCTTGTCACCATGGAGGAACTAGAATTTGTTCTTCATTGGTTCAAAAAAGATAAGAGTCCCGGACCTCATGGATGGCCTATTGAATTCTTCCTCAGTTTCTATGAACTTATTGGATGGGACCTCTTAGATGTTGTTGAAGAAAGTTGCACCTTGGGTCAAATTGACAATTCCTTCAACTCAACCTTCATTGCACTTATCCCGAAAACTGACTCTCCCTCCTCCTTTGCAGACTTTTGACTAATCTTCTTATGCAGTGTCATCCACAAGATCATCGCCAATAGGATTCGTTCAATATTATCTCGTGAGATCTCCCCAAAATAATTTGTCTTTCTTGAGGATCATTAAATACATGAAGCTATTGGCATTTCATATGAAGGGCTACATAGAATTAAAACTATGAAATTAAAAGGTATGATCCTAAAAATCGATCTCTCTAAAGCCTTTGGCAGAGTTAGCTGGCTCTATATCATACTCCTCCTCTCTCATCTTGGCTTCCATATCTCATTTATCAATTGGATTATGGGTTTTATCATTTTAGTATCATTTGTAGTAATAATCAATGGTGCGACATAAAGTTTCTTCCACGCAGAAAGAGGGCTCAGACAAGGTTGCCCACTATCTACTTTGTTATTCTTATTAATTATTGATGGAATCATCAGGATGATTCATTAATTGATCTCCCATGGTTCCCTCTGGGGGACTCGTATTGGGAGAGAAACAATCCTCTCTCATATCCTTTTTGTGGATGATGTGCAGATATTTCTGGATGGAACACACAACTATATAAACAAATTCACATCCATCCTTAACACATTTTTCACCACCACAGGAATGATCCCAAATCATAAAAAATCTACCATTACATGCTATGAATGTGCTGAGTTAGAAATTGCACATGCGCTTAACTTAATTCCCTTTCAATCTCTGAATCTTGAGGAGAGGATAAAATATCTAGGATTTGATCTGAATCCCAATGACTATGCCAAGGAAGATTGCATATGGCTGGTAGCCAAAGTGGAAATGAAAATAAAGTCATGGTGTCAAAGGTGGTTGTCTAGGGCTGAAAGGTTGGTACTTATCAAATTTGTCATTAAGGCCACTCCGTATTTTGGATATCTCTTTATTGGATTCATAATGGCATACTTAACCTTATATAGAAGCTCTTTCGTGGATTTCTCTGGTGAGGGGTAAAGGAAGGGCCCACATTTTACTGGGTTAGATGGGACAAGATTTCCCTTCAGAAATCGTGGGGAGGTTGGGGATTAAAAGATGTTCACTGCTTCTCACAAGATCTAGCCACCAAGGTGAGCTGGAGACTACATTCCACACACATCTTGTGGACCGAAGTGGTTCAATAGAAATATATTCACCCTTTATCGATTGAGGACTGGATTCGACTCCCAAACAAATCAAGATCAAATATCTCTACTATATGGAAAGTGTTACTTAAGTATTTTCCAATTATTTCATCTAGATTGGCTTGGCATATAAGATTAGGGGCCAAGGTATGAATCGGCATCAATCTTTGGTCGGGATGTAGAAATAACCACATACTCCCTCCAGGTCTTATCACTTTCCTTGTTTCTCACATAATAATTTTCTTTAACTAAATCAAGGACCTGGACAAATTAGACATATGGGGTCAACACTGGCATTCAACATTGGAATTACAGCTCCCTAATTAATGGCATGTATCTTGGGATATCTATATCAGGGTGCTGACTAAATCACACACTCGATTAGTCGACTATGAGGACGAGCTACTATGGGCCCCCTCTGGTAAAGGAACGTACTCTCCAAGATATGGTTATCATCACATGATCGCCTCAAAGGAAAATTCTATAAGTTGGTCATGGTGACATCTTTTGAACTAAAAGAGCCTACAAAATCCAATTTATTTTTTGGTGTATATTGGAAAACAAATTTCCAACAGGAAAAAATATGAAAAATCGATCCTTCTATGGCCCCTCATGGTGTGCTCTGTGTCAACAATCTGAGGAAACAACCAAACATCTTTTCTTATCTTGTCAAATTTCCTGACAGGTTTGGAGATCCATCTTACAGGGTCTCTTCCTATCCATTAATTGGCAGGTGATAATATCTCATAGGTCTGGGAATCCTAGTGGAATGATTCCAAATCAAACAAGATGCGAAGAATCCCTTTGCTTTCTTGTTGAGGCCTTTAGATAAGCAAGAATAGGCAGATATTTCATGAGAATCCTTTCTCCCCGAATCAAACCCCTGCACAGAATATTGCAATATATTCTCTCCTTTCTAATGATGATAATCCTCGTTCTACTCGTACTATCACCACAGAAATCATTGATCACTCAATTCCCTGGGCATTTTTTGATGACTCCTCTGAGCTTGGCTACTGTGGTGGAGATGTTGTTCTTCACTTAAATCAATCCCACCATTTCCATATCAATGTCGGGCTAGGTTAGGGTACAAACAACTATGCTGAATTGCACAGTCTTAAACTATTGCTCCTTTTTTCTCTTGAGAAATATTACAAACAACTTCACGTTTGTGGTGATTCAAAAGTGGTGATAGACTAGTTCACACTAAAATACACATGCCACACACGCACACTCTTAGAAGTCTACTGGATGAAGTAATTTGGATCAAATCTCATTTTGATTCCATATCTTGTCATCACATTTACAGGGAGAGGAACCATTGTATAGACCAACTATCCAAAGAAGGCACACAATAGATGTTTGGAACTTGGCATGTGACAAAGGTGACTGATGCAAACCATTTTCAATACTATCGTCGTCCTTTTTTTGAGGATTTACAGATTCCTGCGGTTACTCAGGAATGATGCTAGTTTATTACAGATATATACTCAGCCGAAGATAATGCTCTCATATTTTTGAACTCTCAAACTTTGTATTTTTGTATTTAGAGTATTTTGCTACAGTTATGTATATGATCATGGATGAGTCAGTCAAATAATAGTTGATATAGCAAAATCAACAATTTTTATAGCTGATTGTACAATAAAATCAACAAATTTTATCTTTGATGACACTGAAATATTCAACATGTAATTTTCATCTACATCGTAGTGAAAATTAAAATTTTTCTTTATCTTGTTCTTGTGGGCAAAGGAAAAACACAACTATTACCTTTCTTATAATGCATGTGACGTATGGATAGATGGACGTGCCTTGGTAATGTCTATGTATTTTATTTTATGCATGTGATATTTGGATGGATACACGTGTCATAGCCATACACATGCATAGATAAAGAGACATGTTTTTGTAATCATGTGTTTTTAATTAATGCATGTACATTGTCAATAAAGAGGCATCTCTCAATACTTTGTATGCATTCTATTCATGCACATGAAAATATGTTTGAAGCATAACTAGTAGAAATTTATTATTTGGATATGATAAATATTTTATATAATCATGGTGTCAAAGTTGTTGATGGTAGTAAATGCAAGAAATAAATGTAACTTATGCAAAGGATGAATTAATAGTGTCTAATCCATCCCTTGTATAAAAACCAAAAATGGATTATAGCTAACAGTATAGCAAGTAATGAGTTTGTTATGCTTGAATAATGGTCTATGCAGAGTGAAGGATCATCAAATGAATGATATTTCACTATTGGAGACAAACAGACAATAAAGATACAATGCTCAATGAATTGTGGGGTAAAGTGTTTTGGCAACAAGATTAATATAATGGATTATAACTAGTTATGATTGAATTAAGAATGATATTTCTTTGTAAGATTTATTTAACAATGGATAAGGGATAGAATCTATTGCTTCCATTAAGTGAGGGGTGAACAACCTCACAAAACGTTTAATAGAATAAACATTTGTTGGATTTTTTGTTCGATGTTTCGAGGGTATATTGGTGTCCATTTATGTGTTTACCCATTTTTTCATTTTGATGATATTTCTACCCTGCATGTTGTTGATGCTTCCATTATCAAATATGTGATTAACTATCCTAATTAAGTGAACAATGAGAATGATGCAAGGTTACAATAGGAAGCTTTATGTAACATGTTGCAACAATGGTTTTTAATTATGTGACTTGCTATTCCAATTCTAAAGTTACTTTATGTAATGAAAATGATGTTTCCTAATGGTCGTTAAGGAATATGAAATAAGCCATTGGGAATATTACATGTAAGCAAATCTAGTAAAAGAAATTAATCCTATGTAATTTTACACGAGATTTACTGGGGGATGTTACAAAACCATATGAAAATACAAAGAAGATGAGGAAATATTGAAAATGAAAATGAGAATAAAGATAAGTTAAGGGTACTTTTACTTGTAGGCAATAATGTTATTAATTGTGTTCACTAAATGTTATGTATGTGTATTGATACAATATATCACTTCATAAAAAAAACAATTGTGAATAAAAGAGAAATCTACTTAAAATTTTGTAAATAAAAAAAAAATAGTTAGATGATATATTTACAAAACCATTGAATGACATGTTTACAAAGACATTGCTAAAATATTTTTTTAAATATCATATATTAAATGTTGAGTTGTGTTATATTCCTTCCATGACTATCTCCCCTAGTTAATCAGGGGGTTAGAGGGGGGGCAGAGCCCCCCCTTCATTGTGCCGATTGCACAGCAGGTGGTCATAGGAGGTTTGAGGGGGCAGTTAGCCCTCCTCTATGATGTCTGGGGCAGTGCCCCTGGGAAATTCTTTTGGACCCTAAATTAGGTGGGCAGACCTACCTATGGTTTTGTGCATGTTTTTCACACATGGTTTTGGACGCGATGGTTTTCAGTCCATGGTATTGGATGCTTCGTCATGTATATATATGTATTGTAATATTGAAAAGAACATAACGAAAAATCAAGCTAGTAGTCCCAGTTTTGGGATCCAGGGGAAACTCTTTGTGTATATGTGTTTTATGTGTTATGGTCTCGCATTTTTTATTTTCTATGTTTTAGAATTCATATGTAGGTAATTTTTGTAAGGGGTTAAAACCTACATTTGGTATCAAAGTTGTTTTGGCTTCAAGGGGACGCCTTTGTTGCTGAGGGGTTTTGCTCGGGCTTGTGGTAGACCATGTTCAATGGGAGATCTGTGGGATCGATTCTGGTGGTGAAAGAAGATGGCGAGCAGTGAAAATATAAAGATTGAGAAATTTAATGGTTAGAGTTTTGAGTTGTGGAAACTCAAGATGAGGATCTGTTGGCGGACAAAGATCAGTGGATCATAGTAGATCCAAGTACTAAACCAATGATAGTGATCAAAGAAGAATGGAAGAAGTTGGATCAGAAGGCAAAGAGCACAATACAATTGTGTGTCTCAGATTTAGTATTGCTGAATGTATTAGGGGAATATATGATGAAGGCTTTGTGGGACAAGTTAGGGAATTTGTACCAATCTAAGTCTTTGGTGAATAAACTGTTCCTATGGAAAAAGCTGTATAACTTGAGGATGAAAGATGGAGACTTGGTGATTGAGCATTTGAATGCATTTAATACTATATTAAGTCAGTTATTATCTATTGATATTAAAATTTTAGATGGAGATAAGTGCATCAGTTTTTTGTGTTCCCTATCAAATGCGTGGGATAGTCTGGTTATTGCAATAGGTAGCAATGAAACTGCCTTGCAGTTTGATGAAATAGTCTCATCCTTACTGACGGAGGAGATGAGATGGAAAAATATGGAGAGCCAGAATGGTGATGCCTTGTCTGTATGAGGACGGTCCCAAAATAGAAACAAAAATAAATCATCGAGTGGGAGATCTAAATCTCTAGGAAAACTTGTAAAGGTGTGCTAGAAATGTGGAAAGGAAGGGCACAACAAAAGGGAATGTAAATATAAATCTCTTGGCAAAGGAAAACTATCTAATGATGCTCCTTCTATAATGGTGAAAACCATGTCAGATGAAGGTGGAGATGTGTACTTGGCTTCTTCAGGTACACATGTAGATCATGAGGCATGGTTGATTGACTCAGGTGCATCCTTTCACTTCACTCGCCATAGAGAGTGGTTCTGCGAGTATGAGAAACACGTTGGTGGTGATTCCTTATTAGGGGATGATAGGAAGGATAAAATTGTTGGTCACATAAAATCAAAGTTGAAGTTGCAAGTTGGAAGGATTAGAACACTTCCAGGTGTTCTGCATATTCCTGCATTGGCCAGAAATCTGATTTCTATAAGCAAGCTAGATGATGCAGGTGTAAAAATAGTGTTCAAGAAGGATACCTACAAGATGGTTCGGGAAGCACTGGTATTGAAGTGGGGAGTTCAGATTGGAAATTTGTACAGGTTGCAAGGTAGCACTATTATTGATGGGTGCAACAGTTCTGTGGTTCCTTAAAGTGGAGCAGAAAATCTAGTGGTCTCTGGAGAAAAGACCATGCTTTGTCATCAAAGGCTTGGACATATTGGAGAGAAGGGCCTTCAAATACTCGTGGTAAATGTATGGTAGAAGGTATGACTAATAGCTCTCTGGATTTTGATTTCTGTGAAAATTGTGTATATGGGAAGCAGAATCAGGTGAGTTTCCCCTCTAGTGGTAAGATGGCGAAACATATATTAGAGCTTGTGCACAGTGATGTGTTTGGATCTGTGAAGGTTCCATCACTGGGTATGTCTATGTACTATATATCATTTATAGATGAATCCTCAAGGAATACATGGATATATTTCCTTAATAAGAAATCTAAAGTCTTTGATAGGTTTAAAGAATTTAAGGCTTTGGTGGAAAACCAAACAGAGAAGAAGATAAAGGTGTTGAGGAAAAATAATGGTGGAGAGTTTTGCAAGAAGGAATTTGAAGAATTCTGTAAGAAGTGTGGTATAGGACGACAGAAGACTACTCCATACACACCTGAGCAAAATGGAGTTGAAGAAAGAATGAACAAGACATTGATGGAAAGGGAAAGAAGCATGCTCAGTGGTGTTGGGTTAGGATAGGAAGTCTAGGAAAAGGCAGTGGAGAATGCATGCTACTTGGTCAACAAATCACCTTCATCAACATTGGAGGATAAGACTCCACAAGAGGTATGGACTGGTAAGAAACCCTCTCTTTCACATTAGAGGGTATTTGGATGTGATGCATATGTACATGTTCGAAAGGAGAAAATAACAAAGTTGGATAGTAAATCTGAAAAGTGCATCTTTATTGGGTATAAGGATGGTTTAAAGGGTTATAAACTTTGGAACCCGATAACAAGGAAGGTTGTGTATAGCTGAGATGTGGTGTTCATAAAGGTGAAAGACGTTATTAAACATGAAGTCCAACCAAAGGAACTTGAGAAGATAGAGTTTGAGCTAAAGGAGGAAGAATCAGACTCTAGAGCAGAAGAAGAATCAGACTCTAGAGCAGAAGAGGAATCAGAAGATGAAGAGCCACAAACTTCGAGTGTGAGAAGATCAGATCGAGAAAGAAGACATATAGAAAGGTATAGTCCATCTGCTTTCTATTCAAATTTTTCTTTATCTATTACTGATGATGATCCCAGAACTGTGAAGGAAGTAGTAGATTCATAGGATGGAAAACTCTGGAAAGAGGCCATGATTGATGAAATGGCATCTTTTCACAAAAATGAGGCTTGGGATCTGGTGGAGTTTCCGGCTGGAAGGAAACCCATTGGCAGCAAATGGGTGTTCAAGAAGAAGAAAAATGTAGAAGGAAAGGTGGAGAAATACAAAGCTCAGTTGATAGCAAAAGGTTATTCCCAAGTGTCGGGAATTGATTTTGATGATATTTTTTCTCTTGTTGCCAAGGTAACTTCTATTAGATTACTTTTATTTGTTGCTGCCACTTTTGATTTTGAGGTAGAACAGATGGATGTGAAGACAGCATATCTTCACGGGGATTTGGAAGAGGAAATCTACATGAAGCAACCTGAAGGCTTTGCGGTGAAGGTAAGAAAGAACTAGTATGCAAGTTAAAGAAGTCTCTGTATGGGTTAAAACAGTCACCAAGGATGTGGTATCAGAAATTTGATACATTTATACGGGGACTTGCCTTCACCAGAAGCAAAGCAGATCATTGTGTGTATTTTAAATTAATTGGTGACCGTGTTATTTATCTGGTCTTGTATGTGGATGATATGTTGTTGGTTGGAAATGACAAAGAAATTATCCAGGATTTGGAGACCCAATTGTCCTCCAAATTCGACATGAAAGATCTTGGTGCTGCAAACTATATTTTGGGTATGGAAATTAAAAGAGATCAGGTAAAGAGGAAGCTCTAGTTAAACCAGAGGAAGTATGTTGAGACAATATTGCAGAGGTTTAATATGAAGGATAGTAAACTGGTGAAGGTTCCTATTCCTGTAGGTGTGAATTTATCTGCTGAACAATGTCCCAAGACATAAGAAAAGGAAGAGGACATGTCCTGTGTTCCATATGCAAGTGTAGATGTAGCCTGATGTATGCGATGGTCTGCACTAGACTAGAAATTACACATGCAGTGGGAGTATTGAGCACGTTTATGTAAAAACTAGGGAAGGAGCATTAGATAACAGTGAAGCAGGTTTTAGGTATTTGCATGGCACTAGTGATTATGGTTTGTGCTACCAAGGAAGACCAAGATCGGATAGAGTGTTGGATATTTGTGGCTTTGTTGATCTAGACTAGGCTAGAGATCTGGATCAGAGAAGATCTACAAGTGGGTATGTGTTTAACCTATTTGGAGGTGTAGTCAGTTGGATGAGTAAGAAACAATCTATAGTGGCACTATCAACTACAGAGGTAGAATACATGGCAACCACTCATGCAAGAAGGGAAGAAGTTTGGTTGTAGAGATTGTGTTCAAGTATGGGGTTAGTAAAGGAGCTATAAGGATAGACTGTGACAACCAAAGTGCAATTTTCTTGGAAAAAATCTTGCTTATCATTCAAAGACAAAGCAAGTTGATATTCAATATCACTTTGTGAGGGATATGATAGAAGAAAAAAAGGTGTTGCTGGTAAAGGTGGACACTTTCAAGAATACTGCAAATGCATTGACAAAATTTGTGAGCTCTGAGAAGTTCTCTTGGTGTAGAGAAACAATGGGCATTGTAGGGCTAGATAAATGACTAAGCTCTCCTGTGGCCCTTTGTGGAAAGAAAACAACAAGTGGGAGAATTTCGGGTTGTGTTATGTTATTTCCACGACTAGCTCCCCTAGTTAACCGTGTTGGGTTGTGTTATATTCTTTCCACGACTAGCTCCGCTATATTAGGTGGGAAAACCTACCTATGGTTTTGTGCATGGCTTTCGCACATGGTTTTTGGCGTGATGGTTTTCAGTCCATGGTATTGGATGCTTCAGCATGTATATATATGTATTGTAACATTGAAAGGAACATAATGAAAAATCAGGTTGGTAGTCCCGGTTTTGGGATCCAAGGGAAAATCTTTGTGTGTATGTGTTTTATGTGTTATGCTCTCGCATTGTTTATTTTTTGTGTTTTAGAATTGTATGTAGGTAATTTCTGTATGGGGTTAAAACCTACATTAAATATAATGTTATAAATACTAGGTCATTTTTATTAGAGGAAAGTGTTAAATATGTATGCATACCAATAGAATATATCACTACATAAAAAATCTTGTAAACAATAGAATAATGTACTTAAAATTGAAAAGAAAAGAAAACATTTAGATTATTGCACCAGGAGGTCCTCTACAACCCAGTATAGGTTAGATGTGTAGGCATAAATGTTTAACATTTAACATTTATATGTCAGCTCAATTAAGAAATAATAAAAGGTTAAAAGTAATATAGAGGCAAGTATGGTGGAGACTTAGTAGTGTAAACATTTAAGTCTTAGCTCAATTAATAATAAAAAAATAAAAGTAATAAAATTCAATTTGTTGTATTGTATTTTTGTCTTGCATGGCATCTTAGCCCCTCCAACTCAAGTTAGAAATTATGCTCTATGAAAAATTGCATAAAGAATTATAAGTTACATTGGTCAATGCTAAATTAATAATGGTCAATAGGCAAATCATCATACAGTGTTGCATTAACAGTAACTAATAAATTGAGATGTGAAGTGGATAAGTAAATTGCTTGCTGAAGCAGAAAATTTGCATAAATTTTTGTGGGTAGTAACCACTAATAAGTCTACACATTTACATTTGTACTTTTACATAATTAGTGAAGAAATATAAATAATGGTGGGAAGTAACTCCTATAAGTATATATTTAACATCTTATTCCTATCCATTTTTTATCACAGACTTTCTCAAATTATGGTGGGAAATAATTGATGGTAGATATGTTATTTACTAGATAATAAGTTATTTTCAAGTATTTTATTTTTCTTGCAAACCTTAAGAATAAAAAATCACTACACAAATATTTAAAAACTATGCATGAATATTGCAACAATATCCATAAATTATAGCATAAAATATGTAAGCCAGTTATCCACATGGTTATGGTCCAATCAAATGTTTGAAAATTGTTTTTTAATAATATTTAAATATAATATTTATTTTTTCAAAGTTAAACATTATAATTTGAAATGGTCAATGCTAAACTAATAATGATCAACAAACAAATCAATTGTTAAAGTATTTCCTTGGCAAGGGATAATAATGATTCCATAATCATAATGAAATTTAAATAATAAGCACATAAAATAATAATACTTACAAGATAACAAGTTTCTTAACCATGGATATCCACCCCCACTTTACCATGGATATTATTAAATTGTAAATAGGTTTTGTTACAATACCATGGGCCAATACCATGTCTCATCAATACCACTACTGAAAAACCATAACTCATTTCACAATAAAAAATTAAAATATAAACTATTTTCGACATTACATATAACATTGATTACATAGAGTGAAAATTATCCATCATGTGGATAGAGAGAGAGGGGGGGAGGGGAGGAAAGAGAAAGGGAGAGAGATGGTGACAAAGCTAGAAGGTGGAGAGAGAGAGAGTGATGGGGAGGGGAGAGAGGGAGAGAGAGGAATGAAGAGAGAGAGGATGGGAGGGAGAGGAGAGAGGGAGGGAGAGAGAGATGGAGTTGGAGGGGGATAGAGATGGAGGGAATAATGAAGACATATAGAGATAGAGGTAGAGAGAGAGGGAGAGAGGGGAGAGGAAAGGTGAGAGAGAGGGAGAGAAAGGGAAGAGAGAGAGGGAAACATATATATGGAGAGAGGAGAGAGAGAAGGAGAAAGGGTGGGAGATAGTGACAGAATTGGAGGGTGAGAGAGATATGGGGGTGAGAGATAGAGGGAGGCAGGAGAGAAAGGGAGAGAGAGGAAGGAAATGAGAGTGTACTTGAGAAAGAGAAGGAGATAGGGATGGAGAGAGTAGAGGAAGGAAGAGAGAGAGGGGGGAGGGAGAGAGGGAGAGACAGATTCAACCTAGGTATAGTATGTGTATATAAAACCTAGCCTAGATCCATCTTAATCTCGGATCTATCAAGTGCTGAGAGGGGTCAAATATATATTTTTATTTAAAAGAGGTTTGTATCTCAAGAAATTTTATCCCTCTCGACGCTTGATAGATCTAGAATTAAGATGGATTTAGGATGATATATTTATAAAACCACTAAATGACATGTTTACAAGGCCATTGGTAAAAGATGTGTTTAAATGACATATATCCAATTTAATGTTATAAATACAAAAACATTTTGATTAGGGAAAAACGTTAAAATATTAAAGTCAGTGTTATTATAAAAATTATAAATATCTACTTTCAATATCATTGACAATTTATATTTTTTAACTCTCTTTGAGAAGATTTTGTTCTCATCTCCTTTGTAAGATATCTAAATATTTCCTTTGTGAAATAATTAAGGCATTTAAATCTCCTTCTTGAAATAATTGAAGTATCCAAATTTATGAGCCATAACACAATGTCAAATTTATAAGAGTTTTCTCCATGCCATTCTTTTGGATTTTTTTTGAACAATAACTATTTTACATTGTTGCTCCTTTTGATCACTTATTTCATGGAAAAAAAAGAAGGGGAAGGCCAAATTATTAAAATGACAAACGAGTGAGTTGTCTGGTATGATCCCATGTGTTCTTTTTCTACAAATATGAGTAAATCAATGCGTGTCTGCTGATTTATGATTTTTGTCTTAAATTTATAAAACCATGCACGCCATATATGTAATTGTAGGAAAACCATTAATATCAAAATAAACATCAGAACCATGTTTAAATCCTTTATATATTTTTTGCATGAGCCTTTTCCACGTAGATATAATCATATGTAACTCCAAGTGTTATTAAAGATGTGTTCATCCACACATTTTTCTTTAAGACAAGGCTGGTCTTAATCAAGAGCACCTCATACCATGTAACATCAATAACTTTTATTTCTCTATCAAATGTTTGATTATGGTTTCTTGATGCACTAACAACTACTTAATTATTAGCAAAATTATATTTATAAATGTAATTGTTATTGTTATATATTAAGCGCAAGCATAATTATATTAGTAGATATGGTTAATATCACATTAATAACATTAATAACTATTAAATATATGGTAAAAATTTAATATTAATACTAATTATTATATAATTAAATAAAAATAAGTATATTTTATAATATTAAATTTTAACAATTAATATTTCTCATAAGTAAGTGTAAGTTAAGAATTCAACTAAATAAATAACTTTCAATTAATTAAATATATTTCTTAATAATCACAATGAATACACACTTTTTGAGTTTAGGGGTATACCATTCACGTAATCTTATCCTCATTATATATAATTAAGTCAAGAGTAATCACAATGAATGATGGCATGACCAATACCATAGAACCTAGATTGAATGCACCATAGTTCATACAGTAATCACAATGAAAGTGGGTGCAACATAGATGGAAGCTTGCTTGCACTTCTAAAATATTAAAAATGAGGCAGGATGTCCCAAAATATTTTGAGAGAAATATAATATTGAGTTTGGAAAATCCATTTGTTAATACCTTATATCAATAGTTTAATACATCAACACCACAAAAATATGTCCCCCTTAAAGACTAATAAGAAGCCCCCTTAAAGACTAATAAGAAGAAAGTTTACATAATTGTGACTAAAATAAACGCCTATGCTCAAACCAATGTGGCCATTACATGAAAAGATTTGTTTGAATCACACAAATATTTCAATACCAAAATATTGATGAAGATTGAATTTATAAGTGATTTGTAATTGTACTAAATATAAATATAAATATAAATATAAATATAAAATAAAATATAAATATAAATATAAATATAAATATATATATATATATATATATATATATATATATATATATATATATATATATATATTTTCATTCCTTAAAACATACTTTAACTTTTTGAAAGTATTATTACGGTAATAATTTTAATATTTCAATCTAACCATCTCTTGTGTACAAATATAACATAGTGAATGTGGTAAATGACCTCAAGACACCTTCAAAGAATACCATAACACATCTCATATACAATAACACCACTTAACCTATTAATAATTAAAAACCGCATTGCATGCATGGTCCAATCCTTTGAAAGTTTTTTCCTTGTAGGGGTAAGAAATGTTATATGAATATGAAAACATCTTTACTCAACCCTTTATCACAATTTGTAGGTGTAAGAAATGTTATGTTATAAAAATATTTAAAAATTTACAATTCTCTCTCCAATAACTATATAAAAGATTCTTATTAAGAACAAATTAGCTCCCTGTTTTATGAATTTTTTTTTCCTAAATAATTAAAAATAGGTAGCAAAATATAAATAGTTGTTTATTTTTATATTATTTATATGACTACTAAGTAAAAAGATTCTTAAAAGCTAAAATTATGAATCAATATGCCATGGAAAAACCATTTTTCCATTTCACATCTCATATTTTTTTTTGGAAAAAAAACATTTAAAGGAAAAAGATTGGTTATCACTATTTTGGGAGTTGTTTTGGGAGTTGTTTGATATGATAAATTTAGAATGCAGTTAAGGTTGTAGTGTAATCATACCAACTATATGTACACTACTATATAGAGGGGGGTTTTAAGAAAATATTTACGACAAATTTTGAGTAAATAGTCTTAACTTGATACAAAAAACTTATGAATTATCTTAAATATTGTCTTTAAATGAGTGCCTCAAATTATTGTCTTAAAAAATTATCTCTATAAAGACAATATATAACAAAAGCATTATTGTCTCCTAGGAGACAATTTCATTTTTGTCTCTCATGAGACAATAGTTTGGATTAAAGACATATTGTCTTTATAAATACAATATGTCTTTAATCCTAGCTATCATCTCGCGAGAGAATAATTTTTTTTATTTGAAGACAACAAAAAATAACTTTTGTCTCTTTAGAGACTGTAAAACAATGAATCCATAAAAATATCTCACCAATGAAATAAATCAATATAAAAGTATTTAATTAAAATTAAACTACAATATCACGGATTAATTCATGTTAAGATATAGTGGAATCGAACCACTAACCTCCTGCTTATAAGGCAAGTTCTCTTCCATTGAGCTAGCACCCTTTAATGAATTATGTGAGGAGTTATGGTAGTCCTTTAAATTGCATATATAAAACAAAAAATAAGAGCACAAATAATTAGCAATGTAAAACTTATTTGTGTTGGGTCTCACTACCATCATCCCAATCAATACCAACAATAAAGAGAAAAACCAAAGGTGCTTCGACCTAGTTGACATTGTTGCACCCATCCCATTCACAAGTATTAGTTTAGATGACCCTCCAAAGAGATCCTTATCAGGATCATACTCCATACATCGACACATGGGACTAGATGGTGGACAATAAGAATCAATTCTTTGAACAATAAGAATACATGATGAAGCTTTGGTGAAGCTTACCAAAAAGTCATTTTTGGCTCCTTCCAACTGGATACCAAAATCTAGCTAGTGCATTTAGATCCCTAAATGGATAGAGATGTTGAAAATACTGAGAGGGGGGGTGAATCAATATTCCTTAGAAATTAGCACTTTTAAATATTTTCACAGCATTAGTAATCTTCAATTATAATTAATGTTTATTCAGTAAAAACAGTTAACAAATGAACACAATAGGCACAAGCATTTTAGGTGGAAAACCCCCTCCGGGTAAAAAACCATCAAACAATTTTCTAATAAATTATTTAATCTTTAGCTCCAACTGAAATGAAAGTTACAACTTCCTATAATTCTAGAAAAACAATCTTCTCTAGCTCCCACTGGAAGGATGTCGCAATGCCTCGGTTTCTTCACTAGTCAACTGAATGGATGGCCAACATCCTAGACCAACCTACCACCATGAAGTGTTCATAGGATCCAACCTGTAGGTGACTTCATGCACCTGCCTAACACGTCCCTGCCACCCTATAATGATCATAAGTGACACAAGAGTGTAGAATCCCATACCAGGGAGAATGATCTGCGATACAATATGATTTAGAATAATTTTCTTGGACTTGACCGAACACCAAATCACAGTATGACCTATAACCTAACCATGCAATCATCCTAAGATTGACTCCTACACCTCCCAACAATGCCACTTTGACTCTAGGAAGATTAACTCTTTTACAATAATGACTCTTTCAATGATGACTCTTTTACAAATTTACAATGATGACTCATTTACAACACTAGATTTTTGACAGTACCTCATACTTGACTCGATATTTCTTCTTGGATTTGCAGTTGTTGAGATATTGTTGTGCTTGCTTCAAGTAATGGTACTTTGGCATTGCATTTCATTCTATTATGTGTCCGAGTTGTTCTAAAGTGTCATCCTTCCTACACATACATTAACAAGCAAGACCCGAACAAATACAAAACAATATACTTACATTGTCATGCAAAAACATATGTCAGAGATGATACTCAAAATTCAAATTCAAATAGTAATCATACATGCCTTGCTGTAGCAGACTTACCCTTGACTGTTGATGTGTGGTCCTTACTATAGTGATCCTTGAATTCATACTATTTCTTGCCTTATAGTATCTTGATATTGAATATGTTGTATCTATATAATTTTGGATCTCCAAGGTCTAACCTTTTGTCCTATGGTAGCCATCTGAGTCCTCTTTGCAACCCCATAGGTTTCATTGATATTGGATTCTTCAAGAAAGCATCATGCCCAATCTCCCACAATGACCTGATTTATAAACTGGTTCAGTAGAGAAAACTTGTATGAAGTTCCACGTGTCACTATTTCAACCTTCAACCCTAAAAAGGATAACCAACAAACAAAATTTCATCCTATTTTTGTCACTATTTACGACATTTTAATCCAATGCTTAGAGAGAAAGTTATGATGATTTTCCTGAGGTCACCTATTTGACATGGAATTTGAGAGCCTACAAAAACGGTACCTTAGATCATATCTACAAAACTATAGGGAACCAATATTTTAAATTCAGTTGTGAGGTTCATCAAGATTTTGGCTCAAATGGGTTTTAATTTCATCTTCTGAAGCTTTGTATAAAAAATGTTATAGCAAAAATTTGATGATGGCCCATTTGAAGTAGCGAAATCCTAGAATCCAAGTCTCTAAACTTACTTCAAAACAAACCTTCAAAACTGATCTTAATTTTGTGCCCTAACTAGACCTAAATGAAATCTTAAACTCCCTACAATATATCCTATATTAGAAGCTCATGAGGCCAAAAAAATTATAGAGGTCTTCTCACAAGATAGTTCATTGAAAAGTGCTTGCTAGAGGAGGATATGAGGGTCACTATTTATAGAAATGTCTTGAGTTGAGAGGGTCCTCAACAAGTGAACATTGGAGGGATTTTAGGAGCATAAAACATTATTAATTATTGATTATTCAATGACCACAACCAATGATGAATGTTACACCAGAAAATCCCTCTTGCGGACAAGAGCGATCTCCCTAGAACCTAAATGGAAAGTAGAAACAATCATGAAAAATGAACTGAGTCTTTCCCTAAGATAAATTTAATCGAAATACAGGTATTCTAACTGATAGATAGACCTCTTAATGGTTTCACAAAATGCTTGATGAAGATCCCTAGTTGTGGCTTGATGTAGCTCTTTAATGCTTAGTAGAACCTACAAACATGAACCATAAAAAGGATCAAAAGCACATGTGACATAATAATTCAAACAACTTAGGCTAATGATCAAGGAAATTAGGGATTTAACTTGACTTAATCGATATAATAACCAATTTAAAACTATTCATCATTCATAAAAGACAAAAATCAATGGGAGAAAGTTCTCATTTGTATTAATCGGAAGATAAGAGGATCCTTACAACCTTTTCTTTGATGTCATGAGGTCCCTCCCGAATTCCTTCAATCTCCTCCTTAGATAACAAGCTCTCCAATCTCAAACTAGTAGCATAAGTTTGTACTCTCTAAATTCTGACCTCCTTCATCCCTCAACCCTCTAGTCATTTTATAGATTAAAGAGGGGGAAGTTTCAGATCCTTAGGAAAAAGATGAACTTCCTTTAGTGAAGGATTAGGTTACCAAGAGAAAAGGGAGGGAGATGCATATTATGAGGGTTATAGTTCAAATAATAATCACCTGGAAGATTTCAGTAGGGAAATATTCGAACAACTAGGTTTCTAGAATGCACTTTTTTAGTTAGACTTTCTAGAATTCACCTACGCAGGTTTATAGTTACAGACAGAGTGTAGCTCTGCTCTCTTCTCAGAGTAAATTTCAGCCCATGCATGACAAACACTAGAGAAATTGGCATAGCTGGAAATTAGCAAGGTTTGAGAGCTATTTGACCCAACTTTCTCATGGAGTTTAACATAGTTTGAGTTGTTGGACTTCTAAGGGAGATAGTTTCAACATGTTCACAGATGGAAATAATATCCATAAACTGATCAAGTGTCATGGCGAAAAAATCATGTGTAAAAGATTGCCCCCTAAAGTGAAAAGTTTGAAAAATAAGTTTAAAATATTTAAGCGCTTTATCATTCCAAGGATCAGATTTGTGGAAATGGTCGAAAACTTGCAAGGAACATTCAAGGAAACATAATGCAAAATATATATAAAAAAACATGTTTGAGGTAGGCATTCCCATACTCAGAGTAAATCAAACTCAATGAACAAGCATGGAAAAATAAGATAATATAGATGGTAGACACAACATGGACACAACCATCTGTCTACATAATCATGAATATAAAATCTCCTCGCAACTTGGATTGATGAAACTAGATCCAGGTTCTTGATCTTGATTTATTGATCCATAGTACAATTCTAGCCATGTGAGTGAATGTTTCCAAGTTGAACATGGAAGAAACTACTTGATTACTGGTCAATGATGTGAACCATTAACAAGTGCGAGTGAAACCACCAGTAATGAAAATGGTTCTCAAGGTACTCCCAGTAAAATCTATGAAGTGTGAATATGTGATTTGAAGTTGAACACTCATAGAATCGTTTGGTCAAAGGAAAATGATGAGAATCTGTCATCGAAAGTGAAAAATATGCCATTAAGGTATGCAGGCTTCAAGGTACTGACATTCTTTGTTACAATGCGATGTTGGACCATGGTTGACCATGGCTGAGCATGATTGATTTTCATATCAAGACCATCTTTGTCACAATGAAGCATTGCACCATGGTTGATTTTCATATTGAGAATATATTTGTCACAATATGACATTGGACCATCATTGATCACGATTATAAACCCAATGGATTTATATTAAACCCAAGGATTAGTATTATAAACCCTATGAATAATATTATACCCTAGGAATATGAACCCTTATATTAATAAACCCAATAGATTGATATTATAAACCCAAGGAAATAATAAACCCAAGGGAACAATATTAAACCCAGTGGATTAATATGAAAACGCTAGGTATATGAACCCTAAGATATATCATATTATAAAACCTAAAATACAAATAGTTGACCATGGTTTATCATGTTTGATTTTCATATTGAAACAATCTTTGTCACAATGCAATGGTGGACCAAGGATGACCATGGATGTTTTTCATATTGAGAAAATATTTGTCACAATGTGATGGTGGATGAAGGATGAAAATGGATGATTTTCATGTTGAGACAATCTTTTTGATAATGTGACATTGGACCATGGTTGACCATGATTGACCATGGTTGATGATGGTTGATAATGGTTAACCATGGTTGATTTTCATATTGAAACAATCTTTGTGACATTGTGATGTTGGACCATGGTTGAGAATGTAATTAATTCTAAGACCCCAAGGTATTATAAACCCAAGGGAATAATATTAAATTGAAGGGATAAATATTGTAAACCCAAGGTATATAAACCTAATGATAAACATTATAAACTCTAAAATAAACATGGTTGACCATGATTCATTTTCATATTGAGAAATCTTTGTCACAATGTGACGTTGGGCCATGGATGACCATGGTTGAGCATGTTTGATTTTAAAATCAAGATAATATTTGTCACAATGCGACATTGGACCAAGATTGATTTTAATATTAAGAAAATATTAGTCGTAATGTAATGTTGGACCATGGTTGACCATGACTGACCGTGATTATAAACCCAAGGGATTAATATTGGGTTTAATATAGGGGTCCGTAATATAGGGCTTATAAAATTAGTTTTAATATTAGGGTTTCTAATATTTGACTTATAATATAGTGTGCTTAATACTTAGGGTTTAATGATATAATGTCTATTTTTTGTAAACCTTATGAACATTATTACACCCTAGGAATATGAACCCTTAGATTAATAAACCCAACATATTGATATTCTAAACCCAAGGGAATAATAAACCCAAGGGATTAATACTAAAAACCCAAGCAAATAATATTAAACCCAAGGGATTAATATTATACCTCAGGTATATAAATCGTAATATAAAAATTACAAACTATAAAAAGACATGGTTTACCATGTCTTTCCAAGGTAGACTTTCATATTGAAACAATCTTTTTCACAATGCGACGTTGGACCATGGTTCACAATGGTTGATTTCGATATTGAGACAATATTTGTAACAATGTGACATTGGACCATGGTCGACCATGATTATAAACCCAAGGGAATTTTATTAAACCCTAGGACTAATATTATAAACCTTATGAATAATATTAAACCTTAGGAATATGAACCATTAGATTAATAAACCCCGAGGTTTGATATTATAAACCTAAGGGATTAATTCTAAAATCCCAAAGTATTATAAATCCAAGAGAATAATATTAAATCCAAGGGATTAACATTATAAACCCAAGATATATAAACCCTAAGATAAATATTATAAACCCTAAAATAAACATGGTTGACCATGATTCATTTTCATATTAAGATAATATTTTTCATAATTCAATGTTGGACCATGGTTGACCATGATTGAGCATGATTGGTTTTCATGTCGAGACAATCTTTGCACAATGCGACATTGTACTGTGGTTGATTCTCATATTTAGAAAATATTTGTCACAATGTGACGTTGGACCATGGTTGACCATGATTATAAACCCAAGGATTAATTTTATGAACCCTATGAATAACATTATGCACAAGGAATATGAACCGTTAGATTAATAAACCCAATGGATTGATATTGTAAGCCCAAGGAAATAATAAACCTAAGGGGGTAACATTAAACCCAAGGGATTAATATGATAAATCATAGGTATATTAACCCTAAGATAAATACTATAAACCCTAAAATAAACATGGTTAACCATGGTTTACCATGTTTGGCTTTCATATTGAGACAATATTTGTCACAATGCGACATTGGGCCAAGATTGACCTTGGTTGATGATGGTTGAAAAGGATGACCATGGATGATTTTGATATTGAGACAATCTTTGTCATAATGTGATGTTGGACCATGATTGATCCTAGTTAACGATGGTTGACAATGGTTGACCATGATTGATTTTCATATTGGAACAATGTTTGTCACAATATGGCATTGAAGTATGGTTGACAATGTAATTAATTCTAAGACCCCAAGGTATTATAAACCCAAGGAAATAATATTAAACCCAAGGGATTAATATTATAAACCCAAGGTATAAAAAACTTAGGATAAATATTATAAACCCTAAAATAAACATGGGATTCCTATGATTCATTTTCATGTTGAGAAAATATTTGTCACAATATGGTGTTGGACCATGGATGACCATGTTTTAGGATGGTTGGTTTTCAAATTGAGATAATCTTTGTCACAATGCAACGTTGGAACAAGATTGATTTTCATATTAAAAAAAATATTAGTCACAATGTGGCATTGGACCATGGTTGAACATGATTATAAAACCAATGGATTGATATTGGGTTTAACATTGGGGTCCATAATATAGGGTTTATAATATCATGTGTAATATTAGGGTTTCTAATAATTGACTCATAATATAGGGTGCTTAATACTTAGAGTTTAATAATACAATGTCTCTTTTTTGTAAACATTATGAACAATATTGCACCCTAGGAATACAAACCCTTATATTAATAAACCAAACAAATTGGCATTATATACCTAAGGTATTAATACTATAATCCCAAGAGAATAATATTAAACCCAAGGGATTAATATTATACCTTAGGTATATATACCCTAAGATAAACACTATAAACCCTAAAATAAAAATGGTTGACCATGGTTTTCCATGGTATATTTTCATATTAAAATTATACCTTAGGTATATATGGCCTAAGATAAACATTATAAACCCTAAAATAAACATGGTTGGCCATGGTTTTCCATGGTATATTTTCATATTGAAACAATCTTTGTCACAATGCAATGTTGGACGATGGTTAACCATGGTTGATTTCCATATTGAGACAATTTTTTTCACAATGTGACGTTGGACCATGGTTGATCATGATTCTAAACCCAAGGGATTTTTATTAAACCTTAGGGATTATTATTATAAATATTATGAATAATATTACACCCTAGGAAAATGAACCCTTATATTAATAAACCCTAGGGATTGATATTATAAACCCAAGGGATTAATTATAAAAACTTAAGGTATCATAAGCCCAAGGGAATAATATTAAACCCAAGGGATTAATATTATAAATCCAAGGTATATAAACCCTAAGATAAATATTATAAATCCTGAAATAAACATGGTTGACCATGATTGATTTTCATATTGAGACAATTTTTGTCACAATTTGATGTTGGACCATGGTTGAGCATGATTGATTTTCATATCAAGACAATCTTTATCACAATGCAACATTGCATCATGGTTGATTTTCACTGTTGGATCATGGTTGACCATGGTGTACCATGTTTGATTTTCATATTTTATCTGAAAATGGAGCACTAGGACTTCTTGTTTAACTTACAACAACCTCTCCCACTTCCAAAGCTTATATATTCCCAAGTCAGAAATGATTAATCAATGCGGAATTAAAATATGATTGAAAAATAGGTGTATGCTTATGGTTATTTTTACTGTTATGTGCTTTAAAATCTGTTGTTTGTGCTAATATGTAAACACATGTAATAGTGCAAACAATGCAGCAAATAACAAACACACAAGACAACAACTTAATATGGACTTCACCCAAAACTCTTGGGCTACATCTCATTGAGCTGTAGTCAACTCAACTAGGCTCTCTGGGATTATGGCAAAGTCCTTTCACAAGGTCTTGGCTCAACTCCACTGTTTTACATAGAAACAATGGGTTTAGACACCATTTTATCCCTGACTCTTCAAGCTCTCGGGTTTCTGGCTCTCGGCTCTTGCTCTGGCTCTCGGCTCTGTCTCTAGCTCTCGGCTCTAGATCTTGGCTCTAGCTCTTGGCTCTAGCTCTGGTTCTTTGGCTCTGGCTCTAGCTTTAGCTCTTCGGTTCTGGCTTCTTTGGCTCTCTGCAACATCCAACTCTTTGGCTTTTCAATTGAACTTCATGTGACCCTAAAGGCTCCTGCAGCTAGTCTTTGCAATAACTTTTTGCTCTCTCTCTACTCTCTGCCTTCAGCTTGCAACTACTGCTTCTCAATTTATCTCTTTGCCTCCTTTGAGGTACTTTTCCAACATTTTGGCTTCCTTGGTCATTTCTCTATGTTTCATTATCCCTCTATGGCTTCTCTGCTCCCTGTCGATTAGAGTGGCCATCTGGCTCTGTGGTTTCGTGGCTAAAAAATGCATCATTTCATGTAAAAACACCTGCTTCAGTGTGGCATGATGATCAAGAGTAGTTACAAAAGGAATTGGGGCTGTTTCATAGGCACAAACTCAAAAACTGAGAAAATCCCATCACACTGAGAAAGACTGCAAAATACACTATTAGATGTGTATTTTGGACATGAAATTACATTCAATTGCCCTTAAATTCCTATCAGTTCCACCATTAGGTGTTATATCGCATTGCAATAGTGTATTTGTCAAAATCCCAAATACATGGGAAAACGATGAAAAACCCGTTAAAATCCTTTTTATCGAACTTCAAATAATATCGCATCCACCCTATAAACACATCGGGTTCGCCTTGGGCTGCTTTCACAGCTCCATGATCGATTTACAAGATCTTTGATCCAATTGTCCTCATTCAATTTCAGGCGGCTTAAGGATATAGAGGTTACCCACCTTAAAAGGTGGTTTCCTTGTTCCTCTGCCAAGCCAGGCATGATTCATTGTGTGGGATTGGGTGGAGCTAGCCCAAAACCGTTTACTGCTTGAGGCCCACCAGAAATCTGCCTTTACGTAACTCAAATAACATTAATCGTGCCTTTATTTCCCCTTCGGGTCCGGTTGTATTGCTTTGGGAGCTTTTTTCTTTGTATTTTAGTTTTTACACCGAAACACATTAATACACACAAAAGTCCCTTTATGCTGGAACTAAAATGTTATAAATCCGTGCTGATAAGTCCGTCGAGTCCAGCATATTATCGCTCCTTTACATCGCTATTATGTGACATTGTGATATGATGTGTTGCAATCGCAAGTTGTGTAGGCCCAAGGGTCTGAACTTTGCCTCATGCCATCATCGATACCAATTTGCCGATCTGATCATCGGCAATCAGCATATTGCATAGCCCAGGGTTCTGCCATCGAACACAAGCCTATCTCCGACCCGACATATTGGAAATTAGCAATCGGGGGTTTCTCCCCTTTTCGCTTAAGTTTGCCTCTTTGACCCTTCTTCGATGCGATTTCCTTTTATAAGGGTTTTTTTTCCATTTTTAGGGGTTTTTGCCTCTTTTTCCAAATAACAAATGGCATCTTCTACATGCGAAAACTTCTGCATCCTAAGTCCATTTTAGCCCATTCAAGTTGCAGTACATTCAGAAGGAAAAGATATCCGCAATGGGGCTATGTGCAGGAACTTCCTTGGACTTGCATTTTCCTCTATGAGGAACACTTAGACTTAGGAGTCTATCCAAAATCCATTTTGGATCACGCCTTCCCACTAAAATAACTTTTGGTCTCTAAAAGGCTGATATACTGATCTGAATAGTACCTGAGAGTAAAAACACCCTATTCTTTCAGCCTCCACACACTTGCCTTGCATAGTGCTCCTGAATGAAAGTCTTTGACCACTTTCCTTTCTAGATGTGTTGGTTCTCCTTGGAAGAACTGTCTTCCTTCTTTCCTTCATGCAGAACTTCTGCTGAAATGGTCATTGGAGGTAGTTTGAACTCTTTTGCCTCGATCATTGATCCAAAGTGGCTCAAGCCAATGTGAAGTCATCTACTCCACTGAACATTCATTTGTACCTATTTGAATAGCTGTCAACAACAATTGTTAACAACGATAGAAATACAGACAACAACTGGATGGCCTAAACTCCTGCTTCAACAAAAGAAATAGATTTCACCTCTGGTGAACACCTCCATGTCTTACATCTGCATACACATGATGGACTAGATAACAAGCCCAAAAAACATGCCTTTAAACAAATGACACTTCAAGTCAAGCATGTAGAAAAAGACTATTAGGACTCTTTTTCAAAAGATGAAACACTTCATCATTATCTCCATTTGGAGACCAAGTTAACTTCTCCCAAGTCAACATGGCATCACATGCATGTCAAAGGAATCAACCCTACAAGTTAATTACACATACATTTTCACAAACAAGGAAATCATCAACATCCCTATGTTCATGCATCTCATGCTCATGCATGCATTTCATCCTTCAACTTTCACTTAAGCATACTATACTTTCAAAGCTGAAATGAAATATAATGTAGATGCATCAATAGACATGCAATCTTAATCGGGTAAGAACTCTAAACATTTCTTACCAATCCCTTTCAAAGGTATTACCTTTGTTTGCACATCAGCATCATAATGTGAATCATCCTAAGACACATCATTCATGGAATCTTCCTTTCCATTTCTTCCATCTTCTCTTTCCACTTTCTTCAACTTTTGTGGAAGCATTGTTGGATTCAAGGTCCAAGATTTTGCAGAAAGATGTCCTTGCTTATGGCAGTAAGTGCACTGCATGTGCATCTTATTCATAACATGATTTTCCTTGTCCAATGGACCTTTGGCTTCTTGCTTCTTTTCCTTCAAAAGTTTTATGTATGTGTCCATTCTCTTCCAACATCTAGAAACATTATGGCTATCCAACCCACAAAAGGAGCATGCAATTGTTTTCCCATACATATGGGGAAATTTATCATGCTTTGCACAATCAAAAGGAAAATGTTTAGAACTAGATTTATACCTTTCTCTTTCACCTTTATTTCCTTCATGAGGAGGTGAAGAAAATGAAGAAGTGGCTCCCTTTGGAACACCATCAATCTCTTTAAGGTTGTTGGAGTTTCCCCAACTCTCTCATTCAATTGTGTTCTTTTGAACACCTACATCCTACAAATTGTGTTTCAAGCTATTGCATTCCTCTTGAATATAATCTTCACACTCTGTAATGAAACCCCTTCTTGGAGCTATTTCAATGGCCTTCATGGCAGCTTTGGAACATTTTCCATAAGAATGTCCATAGCTAAGACCCAAATACCTAGGCATTTCCTCAACCATTATTGGTTCAACAATACCTTGTGTGTGCTTTCCCAAGCCTCTTCCTTCATAGCTTATCTTGGATATTAGCTTGGAACCTATGCCTTTGGTATGCTTTTCAAAAGAACCAATATAAGCATTCTCAGAGGAATTTGAAGACAAACTGGAATGGTTTACCTCTTCTTCAAGATGATACTTGACCAAGGCTTCTTTGGCAACAAAGAGTTGTGACTCCAACTCATGCATCCTTTTCAGGTTCATATTTGCAATATGAAGTTGCCTCCCCATATCCTACAAACTATCAGAAAGCAATTGCTTCTCTTCCTTCATAATTCATTTGCTCTCTAAGTATGTTGTTCTTCCTTCCATCCTCATACATTTCGCTCACCATATTCATCATGGTGGACAAATCTTGCGTCATGTCTTCATCAAAGAGTCTGGTGATGAAGAAACAAGAATTCAAGGACTCACTTGTAGAAGTTGACATTATGCCAGTGAACAAAAGAAATTCAAACAAGATTAATAAAGAGCTTATTTAAGAAACCTTTTGCAAAAAACCTCTTGTGCTTCAAGGATTTCCTTGAGGTCCTTCTTGTCCTTCCTGGATTGCAAACTCAAACAATAGTCAGTTTGCAAACAAGCATACAATCAACCTCTGACTATTTAAACACCTTTCAGACAAGCAATCTTTGCTTTGTCAATCAAGCATTCTGATATAACCTTCTTGAAGGTGTGGTTAATCAAAACTTAGGCTCTAAACCACCTGATCTAAAAATGGGGCACTTAAGCTTCTTGTTTAACTTACAAGAACCTCTCCCACTTCCAAAGATTATACATTCCCAAGTCACAAATGATTAACCAATGCGGAAGTAAAATATTCTTGAAAAATAGTTGTATACTTATGATTATTTTAACTGTTATGTGCTTTAAAATCTGTTGTTTGTGATGATATGTAAATACATGTAATAGTGAAAATAGTGTAGCAAAAAACAAACACATAAGACAACAAGTTAATATGGAGTTCACCCAAAACTCTTGGGCTATATCACTTTGAGCTCTAGTCAACTCAACTAGGCTCTCTGGGATTATGGAAAAGTCCTTTTACAAGCTCTTGGCTCAAATCCATTGTTTTACATAGAAATAATAGGTTTAGACACCATTTTATCCCTGGCTCTTGAAGCTCTCAGATTTCTCGCTCTCGGCTTTGGCTCTGGCTTTAGCTCTGGCTCTTTTGCTTTGGCTTCTTTGGCTCTCTACAACCTTCAGCTCTCTGAATTTTCACTTGAACTTCAAGTGACCCCAAAGGCTCCGTCAGATGCTTTGCGTAGTAACTTTTTCCTCTCTCTCTGCTCTCTGCCTTTAACTTGCAACTGATGCTTCTTAATTGAGCTTTATGCCTCCTTTGAGGTACTTTTCCAGCTTTTTGGCTTCCCTGGTCATTTCTCTACATTTCATTATCCCTCTATGGCTCGGTGGCTTCTCTGCTCCCTGTTGGTTAGACTAGCCATCTGGCTCTGTGGCTTTGTGGCTGCAAAATGCATCATTGCCTATAAAAACGCCTGCTTCAACATGACATGATCATTAGGAGTTGTTACAGAGGGAATCAGGGTCGTTTCATAGGAAAAATCCTGAAAATTGAGAAAATCCCATCACACCTAAAAAGACTACAAAATACACTACCAGACGTGTATTTAGGACGTGAAATTACATTTAATTACCCCTAAATACCTATAAGGTCCGCCATTAGTTGTTATATTGCATCGTGTTAGTGTATTGGTCAAAATCCTAAATACACGGGAAAACGATGAAAAACTTGTTAAAATCCTTTTTATCAGACTTCAAATATTATCGCACCCACACTATAAACACATCGGGTTCACCTTGGGCTGCTTTCACAACTCCACCGTCAATCTATGAGATCTCCAATCTAAGGGTTATCATTCAATTTCGGGAAACTTAAGGATATGGAGGCTACCCACTAGAAAAGGCAGTTTCCCTATTCCACCGCCATGCCACACATCATTCATTGTGTGGGATCAGGTGGAGCCAACCCAAAACCATTTACCGCTTGAGGCCAGCCCAAAATTTGCCTTTACGAAACTCAAATAACATTAATTGCGCCTCTATTTCCCCTTCAGGTCCAACTATATTGCTTTCGGGGATTTTTCCTTTGTATGTCGGATTTTACACCGAAACGTGATAATACACGCAAAAGTTCCTTTATAGTGGAACTCAAATGTTATAAATTCATGCTGATAAGTCCGTCAGGTCTGGCATATTATCGACCCTTTACATATTTGCGATTCGATGTATCACAATCAGAAGTTGCGTAGGCATGGGCGGGGCGAAATTTGCCTCATGCCATTGCTGATATCGATTTGCCAATCCGATCATCGACAATCAGCATATCACATAGCTCGGGGTCCCACTATTGCACATAGGCCTATGTCCGACCCAATATATTAGAGATCGACAATCAGGGGTTTCTCCCCTTTCCACTTAAGTTCGCCTCTTTGACCCTTCTCCGATGTGATTTCATTTTATAAGGGTTTTTTTTCCCATTTTAGGGGTTTTTGCCTCTTTTTCGAAAGAACAAAGGGCACCTTCTGCATGCGATAACTTTTGCATCCTAAGTCCATTTTAGCCCACTAAAGTTGTAGTAGATTCAAAAGCAAAAGATCTCTGGGATGGGGCTATGTGCAGGAACTTCCTTAGAATTTCATTTTCCTTTGTGAGGAACACTTAGACTTAGGAGTCTATCCAAAATCCATTTTGGATCAATATTGATACAATCTTTGTCACAACACTACGTTGGACCAATGATGACCATGGATGCTTTTCATATTGAGACAATATTTGTCATACTATGACATTGGACCATGATTGACCATGGATTGTGATGGTTGATAATGGTTGACCATCATTGATTTTCATATTGAAACAATATTTGTCACAATGTGACATTAGACCATGGTTAACAATGTGATTAAATCTAAAACCCCTTGGTATTAGAGATCCAAGGTAGTAATATTAAACCCAATGGATTAATATTATAAACCCAAGATATATAAACCTTAGGATAAATATTATAAAACATAAAATTAACAGTACTGGCCGTGGTTAACCATGACTCATTTTCATATTGATAAAATATTTGTCACAATATGATGTTGGACCATGGATGACCATGGTTGAGGATAATTTATTTTCAAATTAAAACAATCTTTATCACAATGTGACGTTGGACCATGATTGATTTTCATACTAAGAAAATCTTAGTCACAATGTGGATTTGGACCATGATTATAAACCCAAAGGATTAATATTTGGTTTAATATTGGGGTCCATGATATAAGGTTTATAATATCAGTTTTAATATTACGGTTTCTAATATTTGAATTATAATATAGGGTGCTTAATACTTAGGGTTTAATAATATAATGTCTCTTTTTTATGTTCTTTGACAAAAGTTAATGAGAGTGAATGTTAAAACCAAGCATGATTTTGAATATTTGCAATGAGACTCTTATAGGTTTTTGTAGATTCAATTGATTTTATGGATCAATGCAGTGGACCTTGGGTTTAAGGTTTATAGTTAACAAGATTCAAAACATCGCTAACAATGTCCTAACTATGAATGATTATGGTGAGCGATTGTATGACTATGGTTTTACTATGGTTGATCATGATTGACTATGGTTGAACATGGTTTTCTTATGTCTCATCTTAATTTGATTAAGATCTGACTATTTTCAACTGTAGTTAAACATGGTTGACTATAGTTAACCATGGTTTCAATATGTTTTGATTGTGGTTGACCATATTTCGACTATGGTGTCTATATAGTTGACCATGATTTGATTATGGTTACCATTGAAATGGTGGTTATTGATGCTCAACCATGGTTTGATTATGGCTAAACGTGACCATCCACTATAGTTGTCCATGTTCAATAATGACCATCCACCATAGTTCAATATAGTTCACTATGGTTGACAATGGGTCACCTACTAATAGGACATGATGTCTGTGGTAACTATCATTCGCCTGGTAGTCATGTTGACTAATATTAACTATGATTCCCATGCTGACAATAGTTGACCATGTCAACAATAGCCAACAATTACCATGTTGACTATAATTGTACTCAACCTAAAAGAGCTGAAGAGATTATATAAAATATAGGAGCATAATAAGAGAGAACAGGATGACCAAACCCTAAGGGATACTAAAGCAGAGATAGCTTCCTTCAAAAATGAATGGGGGTTTTTCACCTCTATTTAACAAAAGGAAAAGCTCACATCCTTAGTAACCAAGAGAAGCAAAATTTTAAGGGAACAAGAAGAAACTTTGAGCCTATGAAGCAGAGCAATATGGTTGTTAGAGGGAGATGATAATACGAAATTTTTTAAGAAATTTGCTAATGGACGCAAAGCCATCAACTACATATGGAAACTAACAAAGGAGTAGGGAAACATTGTGAACACCTTCCTGCAATTAGCATCCCTGGATACATCCCACTTCAAGCAGATCTACAAGGCACCTCCCAATGCCAATCTTGTTGAATTCATTCAAGTAGCACAACTATTTCCTCGATTTGTAGATCGAGAAACTGCAATGGAATTGAACAGGGAGGTCGTAATGGGGGAACTTAAAGCTACCTTAAAACGGTTCAAGCACGACAATAGTCCAGGACCAGATGGATGGTCAGTGGAGTTCAACATGGATTTTTTTGATACTCTTAGAGAAGATATTCTAAAAGTCGTTGAAGATTGTCGGATAAATGGAAAGATGTATGAGGCTTTTAATACCACCTTCATTTCCCTCATCCCCAAATCAGACAACTCTGTCTCCTTTGATGACTTCCATCCATCTCCCTGTGCAACTGCATATACAAAATCATTGCCAAAATCATAGCCAATCGCCTCCACCCCATCCTATCCACCGACATATCTTCTAATTGATTTTCCTTTCTGCAAGACCGACAGCCACGAGGCTGTTGGAATTGCACAAGAAGTACTACACCCTATTCAGATGAAGAATATGAAAGATATGATCTTAAAGGTATATCTCTCAAAATCATTTGATAGAGTAATTGATTGTTCATCAGAATGCTCCTAACTCATATATGTTTTCCATATGAGTTCATAAAATGGATTATGTGTTTTATAACAAATATATATTTCAATGTCCTTGTCAATGGGGTGGAATTTCCCTTCTTTCACTCCAAAAGAGGTCTCAGGTAGGGTTTCCCTCTGTCCCCATTATTATTTTTACTCATCATGGAAGGGGTCATCAGACTTATAAAAGAGGAACATAGTAGGTGAACACTTAAAGGAATCAGAATCATTGTTAGATGCATACTGACTCATCTACTTTTTGCTGATGATGTGTTGATTTTCTTCAATGGTGGCATTGGGAATCTGACTATATTGCAGAACACATTATTAGGTATGGTCATTGACAACACCAAATCCACCATTACAACCACTGGATGATCTCCCCATAAGATTCAATATGCACTTCATAGATTCCCCTTTACCCTTCTTCAGATGGAGGATGGCCTTAAATATCTGTGATATAGGCTAAAGCCCCATGGATACAAGATAGGAGACTAGACTTGGTTAATTTCTATTATGGAAAGGAGGCTCAACATTTGGTACCACAAGTACCTATCCAGAAAAGGTAGACTAGTACTAGTCAAAGTTGTCATTGAAGCCACTCCAATATATTGGATGTCAAAGGCATGGATACCCAGAGGTGTCCTCTCCAGGATACAAAATCTATGTGCAGGCTCCTTTGGAAAGGAAATCAGTCAGGGAGAATGTTTGCTTGGGCCAAATGGGAGGTGCTTACTCTCCCAAAGAAATGGGGAGGGTGGGGCATTAAAAATATGGAATACTTCTTCTCTGCACTGGAGGCTAAGCTTGGCTAATAATTAATCACTTCAATTAGCTTGTGGACTATGGTGGCCTCTTCAAAATACATAGCCCCACTAAACCTGATGGACTGGCTCTAACAGCCACACTAGAACAAAACAAGGATATTAGTCATTTGGAAAGTTGTTCTAAACTCGGTGTTCATTATCCGAGGGGGACTCATCTGGAGAATTCAATCTGGAATATCATTACGCTTAGGTGCATACCGCTAGATTGGCTGTGGTAATGCTCACAGGCACATCGATGACATGGAACGCACCACCATTTTACAGCAAGCCTAGAAAACCACACGCAATCTGCACATCCCTCAGCACTGGCAACAACATTGGGTGGAATACACAGTGGCCTTAACTGAATCTCATATCAAAATTGTTGAAGGGGAGGACGAGATAATCTGGGCGCATGCAAAAAATGGGAGATACTCCCCTAAGGAGAGATATCTCGTCTTAGTTGATATTCATAGACCACAAGCTTATGAACACTGGTGGAAAATCATGTGGAAACTAAAAGTGCCTCCCAAGACCCAATTATTCATGTGGGCAATTCTAAAAAATAGGGCTCCTACAGGTGACAATTTAATCAAATGAGCACATCATAGACCTTTCTAGTGTTGTTTGTGCAAGAACAACGCCAAAGATATGAACCATCTTTTCCTTACTTGCACAGTTGCAAAGGATCTCTAGAACTCTATCCTATTGACCATACCCACTCAATGTAGTTGGTAGGGCTTGATTGTAAAGGATGCTTGGTCCACATGGTGGACTTCTGCTACACCAACAAAGGCTAGGAACCTCACTCTCCTCATTTGTTGGGAAATATTGATAACTCGCAATAGATACATCTTCCAGAACATTACTCCTCATTAGTCCTCCATCACTACTCACCTTCTGATAGACTATCACACCATAGCTGAAGAAGAGGAAAACTCTACACCTAGGCACATTATCCCTGAAAACATCAATCACTCTCAACAATGGGCATAATTTGATAGTTGAACATAGGAAGAAGGCTGCGCGGGCGGAGCCATTCTATACCTATCTGAATTCCATCATTTCCATAACCAAATGGGGCTGGGGAGGGGCACAAACAATTTTGTTGAATTGATTACAACTAAATACCTCATTCAATTCACTTTGGAAAAACACTACAGGAATCTCCAAATGTTTGGGACTCAAAAATTGTTTGCAATTGGATAAACACATGTTCTAACTGCTCTGCTTATACTCTAAGACCTGTATTGGACAAGAGTCTTCAACTCATCACACATTTTGATTCATTTGTCTGTCATCATATTTGCAAGGAACACAACTCATCTGTCGATCTATTATCTAACGAAGTTGCATTCAGGCCTCTCGGCACATGGCTGATAGGGAGCTGAGGGATGGTGCACACTACCATTATTACCATCGATCATTCATGGACATTACAGACTAAAGTTGGCTCAGCTGAAGCCTGGTTTTTTTGTTTATGTAAATAATATTATGCTCTTTTAAATTATCAGATGTACATGAATGACAGTCATACACTCTCTATGTAGAGTTTTGTGTTAAACTATAATTTGAACAATTACTGAAGTACAATGCCTCCCTGCGTGGAGTGCGCTGCATTATTTTTTGTTAATTTCTTATTTGACAGGCAGTCTGCCTCATATACAACATATGTGCTTCACATATACAATATGTAATTTTCCTTTACTAATGAAAATTATGATTTTTCC
>APFE031447370.1:19901-50998 GCA_000404065.3 Pinus taeda | reverse complement strand
AATTAATTTAATTTAAATACTAATTAAAAAAACTATACATAATTGTCAATAAACTAAATAACATTTACCTTTTATACAACTAACTTAAATAATTAAATATCTTTCCATTAAATGTTAACATTTTCCAAAAGCCTGAGTAATACATTTGAATCAGTAATAAAGTTTGACAATATTTTGACCTATCAAGCGTCCCTATAATATCTTTTCTGACTTAGTCTATAAGCGATACAGTAAATGAATTGGCAAAACATAGGAGAATCCTATTTCTACCTCTATTACATAATTAATGAGCCTTGACATGCCAGGGCGATAGCCAGAGATAATGCGCGCCGTGATGACCACCAGAGAAAAAAAAACAGCGGCCGTTATCTCTGGCTATCGCCCCAGCATGTCAGGGCTCATTAATTATGTAATAGACGTGGAAATAGGATTCTCCCAAAACATAGACCTTGAATTGGCAAAACCTGTACTTTGACCAGATTAAAAGGAATTAATTTTATGCGTAGAATCATATAATCATTTCTAACTTCTTTATTTGCGGTACAATAAATGAATATACAAAACGTGCACTTCGAGAACTATATCTTTTATATACCAGCCATGTTTGTAGTATTAAAAAAAAAAGTAGTTGTTCTTGTTGTTGTTGTTGTTGGAAATTTTTAGAAGTCAAATTATAATGTTTTCTTATTTCACATCCAAAAATCTCTGACAACAATATAATCAATGTGAAAGTCGCCTATCACTTATAAAATTTTGTTATTTTTAATTTTAATATTATAATAATTTTATATATAAAAACAAAAATTATTAGATTATATTTAAAAATAATTTTTAACCTTTAAATAAATTGTCAAAAAAAATTCAATTATTTTATATATAGTGTTTATATAAATAATTGTGGAAATTTGCTATCACTCATTTATAATTTTTAAGCAGCACTTCAAAAATTATTGTATTACTATTTAAAAGACTACTCTATTTATTTTTATCTTATTTTCCTTAACATAAATTTAAAAAATAGTAAATTGTTATTTTTCATTTCTCTAATATAATATATTATAATTTAAAGTAGACTTATTATATATAATATATATATATTATATATATATATATTAATTACTTTGATTTAAATTTTCAATCCTAAATTATTCATAATTATCATTTAAAGACATACTATACTGTGAAATTATATAATATAGTAGGCATTATTGCAAATTCTTTCTTGCTCTTTACCACGGGTGTGTGAGATCTTTTAGGAAGCTTAAATCGTAACCAAGGAATATATGCTTTCATGTATGAGAATAAAACTAAATGTTACTACAAAATATATGATTTTATTAGAGGCAAGCTTTGTGATGATGACAAACTATATTGGCTGGATATTGCGTTGGTTTATTATAATTATTTCATACTATGCCTTTAATGGTTAAAATAAAACTAAAAAATAAATTTTTAGCTTATTATCATAAAGTAATATATTTTTATTGAATAATTTTACTAATATGGTCATATAAATTAAATAGATGGTAAATATTAATAGGAACCAAAGCGATTTCCTCATCTTAAATTGTCAAGATTTTAAAAAAATCATAAAAACAAAATAAATTATAACTTGAATATTATTGTTTCTATTTTATTATTATTAAAAAAGGAATATACAAATTCAAGTTTCAATAATGCATCATTGATACATAGATTAATTCCATGATGAAAAGAGTACTTAAAGTGAATATGTAAGCATTTTGACTCTTTTCAAATTTGTATCATATTGTTTCATTATGTAGTGTGTCATACCAGAAACATTGTCATTGTCTTCATGTGCTTGCACCTAATACATGTCATGTGTCAAAATCAAACATTATAAGAACTTGCCTTACGGAGTATTTGGTTGCATGAAGTTTTATTAATTTTGCAAATAGGTTTATTTCAAATTTTAAATATATTTACATACTTCTTCTATATGAATAAAATGTATTATTTAAAAATGAGAAAAAGTGGAAGTCAAATTTGATCGCATTTTTTGATTTTGTTTACATGCAACTCAATACTTTGGCTAATAATTTATCATAAAAGACACTCTATTTAGTTTAGCGCTTTAGCTTAAATTATTCTACTTGAGTTTATAAATGGTTTTCTTGCCAATATTCTTTCTATACCAACGTTTTTTTCTTGGATTAGTTTATATGTATTATATGTAATTTGCAGATCCATCCCCCATACACCCCCCAACTGCAACCCGTCGAAGTGTTGGGGCATTTTTTATACATGGTCGGACTATATTATGTAGTCATACTAGAGTGTTTATTCCACTCAAAGAACCTCCCTCAGAGACCAATCAGAGTGTCATAGGTAGTGTTTTTGTCTCTATTGATGATCTTTCTGCGGATAGTGGACCTTCTTCACTTGCTGTAGGTATACATCTTGCATTTTAAATCCTCTTTAAACTTTATGTGTTTGTGTCTTAAATTTGTCTTAAATTTTTAAATCGTCTTCAATTGATGCGTTTGAATTTAATGTATATGTCATTATGATTCTACTTTGTTATATATATTTAGTTATGTTTATGATTTGCAGACCTTCAATAAGGTGAAGACACGTATCAAAGTGTAGTGTTGATCCCTTCGTGGGACAATGCTATAGCCAATATCACAGTTGAGGATGTTATGGCCCAACAAACATGGATGACATGAGAGTTGGATAAAATCAACAGGGTGATTGAGATATACTAGAGGGAAGGCCCACAAAGGCACCTCCTATATTCCATACATAGGATTAGGAGGCTAGAGGTTACATGCCCACTTACTTGGAAGGGGATGCAAGACACCATGAAGAACATTTATATTCGTGGGGAGTTGTTTGACATCCCTCTAGACTGTCGTGCTAGACATGATGGTCTAATTTTGCTAAAATATTTTAAGAATGTTGGTGTGCATCCTTTTGTTTATGATCAATTGATTGTAGCTTGGGGCCAGTTCCCCCACCATGACCAGGTCCCCATTTACTTTGCAAAGCATACACATGTAGAGTTTACACTACATATCAAGGTGAATTACACCAACACCAAATATAAGTTGTATGGAATCGACTTGGTGTAACAACACTCCATTGCTCAAACCACGAGAAAGAGGTAGGTCACTTTGGATACCCGACCTTCAAAGTACTACTATAGAAATTCGGTATAAAGTTTTTTACTTTTAAAAAACTCCTCTAAATTCAATATGACCATAACCATCATGTTCATCTTATTGAAACAAATTCAGTGATATATAATTTTACCTCAATCTGACCCCAAAACCAAAGGTTAGATCCATTCAATGATAGGATTCTCTCACCCCCACCACATTAGTATGATGCCACATGGCAGTTTGCCATTAGCCACCATGGTTGGCAGGTCCATAAGCAGGTCGAGTTGGCCTTCGCGTGAAACAAAGGACTTCTGAATTCTACCAGGGCCCAACCCCATAACCCTGACATGGTTAGAGTCGGCTCAAACATCTGGCACACATAACTCTTTCCTTCCACCGAACCTTGAACTCCAACAACTGAACCAATTGGGATCAGCTCCTCTCGACGACTTAACGCTTTTCACAACAACTCAGTTCTCAACTCTTGACCTAGTTAGAGTTGGATTTTCTCCTTTGATCTGATCTACCTGCACCCTGCCACACCCCTGACCTCCGACTTAGGTCGGGGTCCCCGACCTATGGGTTAAAATAAGGAATTTTACACTATTTTTTCCAGTTTATTTGAGGATTCCATAGGTTGGTACCTGCAAGGTTTTCAAGGTCTTTTAAGGTATTCCAAGGGCCGTACATGCACCTCCTATCCTTCAAAATTAGGGTAATTAATTAGACCAAAATAAGCACACAAAATCATCACGGAATGTCAATTGCCTAATTCTTTCTTTCATTAAATTTCTAAAAGTCATCATTAACTCTTGATAGAGCCCATTCAGTCTAAGTTTTCAACCATGATCTGATACCACCTATAACAACACTCCATTACTGAAACCATGAGTAAGAGGGAGGTCACTTTGGATACTTGACCTTCAAATTACTATTATGGAAACTGGGTATAAAAATTTCAACTTTTATAGAAATCCTCTAGACCCAAAAATGACCATCACCATCGCATTCATCTCATTGAAACAAATTTAGTGATATATAATTTTACCAAAATTCGACCCTGGAACTGAAGATTATTTCCTTTCAAAGATATTCCCCTCTCACCCTTGCCACATCAATAGGTTAACATGTGGAAATTTTCCATTGGCCACCATGACTAGAAGGTTCATAGGCACATCAAATCAGCCTTTGCGCACAACAAAAGACTTCTAAATTCTACCCAGGCTTGACCCTTGAACCCCAACCTCGTTGGTGTCAGCCCAAACACCTAGCACACATAACTCTTTCCTTCCACTAACCCTTGATTTCTCACCACTAACCCAGTCGAGGTCATCTCCTCTCGAAAACTTAACACTTTTCACAATAGCCCAACCCCCAACTCACAACCTAGTCGGAGTCGTATCTACTCCTTCGTTCCTATCAACCTGCACCCTTCTACAACCCCAACATCTTGGACTTTTGTCGAGGTGCCTGATCTATGGGTCAAAATTAAGAATTTGTATTGTGTTTTTGATCCAGGTGGATATTGGTGGCCACTTGCTAATTCCACTTGGATCCACACCAGTGCTTCTTTCAATTTTTCAGTTTCCTTAATTATAGCATAGTTTACTATTTTTAGCAGTTTTTCGGGTCCTAAACTTCCAGAGCTATTTTGAGGCCCTAAACGACGTTTTTTGGGAAATCAAACTAGCAGTGATTTTCTGTCTAAAATCATCTTTTTCGTCGTAGTCCTCGAAGAGATATTTCCAATGGGCTATCATGTGTGTCAAACAGAGATAATATGACCAATTTGCGACCCATGGAAGTTGGCTATCTGACTCACCCCAACAGGACCCATAAACTCTTGGTGTTACATCTCCTCGGGTTAGGGTTTTCGTTGTTTAGAGTTTTCTCTTATTGTTCAATAATAAAAGGCCCTTGAGCCTCATTGGAAGACAGTTCAGAGGCATGTAGCCACCACATCTCTTCTCAGAGATAAGCTACCGTCGCCCTAGATGGTTTATTTCCATTCCTGTTTGTAAGCATATTTCAGTATTTTACATTAATGAAATGAAGTATTATTTCCATTTCATCTCTTTGTTTATGGTTATCTCTATGATTTGTTGCATTCCTGTTTAAATCTGGATTAGTTTTCTAGTTTATTTGATCCATAGGTCAGTTCTTGCAAGGTTTTCAAGGGCTTTTAAGTGCTTCCAAGGACCCGCACATGCACCTCTTATCCTTCAAACTAAGTGTAATTCATCAAACCAAAAGAGGCACACAAACTCATCAAGGAAGGTTAAAAACCTAAGCCTTTATTTGATTAAATTTTTAAAATTCATCATTGTTATACAAGATCTACAACTGTGGACAAAAGTATCCCCCCTAGGATTGGTAGCTAACCTAGAACAACATGGAGACAAGGAATACAATTCTTTGCTTAAATTAAATAGATGATGGTATGAAGCCTACCTGGAATCCGTCGAGGGCTCTGCTCCTTCTTTAGATTGAATGCTCCAATTCCAACTCCGATTGCCAAAATTAGAACCTGCATAGTTAGATGACACAAGCAAAAGAAAGTACAAGATTTATGTAGTATCATACATATACTCTATTCAATAGATCAACATGGTATTGAAATATATGAAATAAAAATATCAGATATAGGAAAACATATAATTCTTTGCATTAATATAAATGGAAGGAGTTTACAACCATAAATATGTGTTGATCTTGTAGAAGAGCTCCTCCAAGGCTGACTTCTCCTTTCCTTGTCACAATGTGCACCTCCAATCACCCTAAATGCATGAAATGAAACCTCTCACCACAACAACATAAGGGTAAAATAACTCTCTAAAATCCAACGCCTTGCATATGGAAGGTTGTAAATATATAGAGGAGTGAGGTAAGTTGGGAGTTCTTATCCAATTACCAATCTAAGGTTTTAGATCCACCTTTGATGGGACAATGGGATCAAAGGATAAGGGTTGGAAACTCCAAAGTAGGGTAGGATAGGATTCAAATGTTTTATCTAAGGTAAATGGTTGTAAGAAATTCTAGAAGCTTACGAAATAGGAGGATTTCAAAATTTATCTCTTTTTCCTATTCTCCAATTCTGCATAGATCTGTTGAATACTCTATCCAAAATATCCCATTGTTTGTGCCTCCTCAGCATTGTAGATTTGTGGTCTACCATCCTAATGTTGTGGAAAATCCCTCCTGCAATGCTCTCCTCCACAAGTCCATGATCACAAGTCTAATGGTTTATAGCCGGAGCACCTCCAATGTGTTCCTACAACAAACTCTAAATTGGTCTCAAGTTCTAACCCAGAAAATGATAGATGTCTATTTCTACCATGTTCTCCGCTCCCTCAACAAGGAGGCGGATACTTGTGCAAATAGAGCCTGCACCAGATCCATAGGCAGTCTCCTATGCAACTCCATCGAATATCAAAACTATATTCCATGATCAGAAGAAAATCAATACTCAGACCGACTGCTAAATTTATTAATAGCATTGGGTACCTTTTCGTTGTCACTCACAGCGTCCTCAAGAAGAATCAGATCCTAGTTGCTGCAAAAATATTCATTGAAATCCATCATGATGATGACTCTACCACCATATCTCTGAATTTGACCCGCCAATCTCTCTTTTGTCCCATCATCCTAGGTACTTTGTTTCTCTCATTCTTTTCCTATGATCCTTCTCTCAATTTTCCTGGGACTCCCTCCCTGTTCTTCCTTATCCCTTTGTCAGAGCTTGCCTATTTATTCGAGCTCTTCTTTATTCAGAATCGCAATAATTTTGTCCTCTCTGTAATATTTCCTTACTTTTCTTCCCGGGAATAACGCCTTGTTGCAATGGAGCTAAATCTCTCCAATCTTTTTTTGGAATACAAACAACAACCGATTATGTTAAAAAAAAGGACACAATCACTAGACACCAAAGGGGAGTCAGAGAGAGGGAGAGAGAGACCAATGGAGCTAAATTGAAAGAGGATAGCGAGTAAGGGGGAGAGACCAACTAACTGATGTAAGTCTCCTTTTACTCTATGGTACTTGATCTCAGTGAGGCGGGGGAGGGATACCAATACCCGCTGAGATAACTCAGTAAAAATAATAATAATGTGCCTAGAACAACGAAATTGAGCACTAAGGTACATGATAAATGGTACATGACATGTTGGCATAAATAAGACAGAAAATAATACAGTGTACCCCATATTAGATAATGCACCTAGAAAAGCATGAGCCAAGACTGAATACAACAAAATTCGAGTACATAAGACATAATGGTCCTTCCCTCGAAAAATGGGTGGGAGGGAGGGTAGAAGAACCAAAGAAGCCCTGCTGAATAGGAAAGGGCTCTGTAAAACTGAACGGATCATCTGAAGGAGACATGAATGCTATGAGTAGTGCAAGCGGCAAGAACCAAACCCATCAAATTTGTGGAACTGAATCTGAGGTTGTAGCATAATATGAAGTCATCTAGGCATATGGGGGGCTACTTGAAGGTCCACCCGCTCATGTAGTTTGAAACGTCTCACACACACCCACGAATCATTGGTACAATCTGCTGCATCACAATAATATTAAGAGTATGAATCACGAGCATGAAACAATCAATTCGAAGGGAAATTATGATTCCCTTTGCTTGATCCAAGGCACCGAATAAGAGTGGAAGATGAAACCAAGATACAACACCCTCTAGGTCATTCTTCTAGAAAGGATGTGCTGATGTCGATAGAATAGGGCCCACCATAGGGAAGGCAATGAGGATCCTCAACTAAGGCATGAGGGAAAATAGAAATGTGACTGATGGACTGACACCAAGAAAAATGGGACTGAGCAAAAAATATGTGACTTCCCTTGTCATAGCATAAAGTGCATGGTTGACCTGGCAACGACTAACTCGAATCGAGAGGGGATGGTGGACATTATGATTGAAGTCCAAAATGAGAAACATGGAATGAATGGTATGCAAAGATGGATGGAATACTATGACATGATATAATGGAACATGAAACAGACTCCATGGATGCAAAGGTGACTCATCACGAATGCTCTGAACAAGGGTAACTCGATGATGCTGCCACATATAATAGGCTTGGTCGCGACCATGAAAACATGAGAAAATGGTTTCTCATGATTAAAATTGACACGTGAGACAACAAGTTCCAAGGGAAGGTGGTACCCAAAGTACAAGCACCACATATGAAGAAATTTGATTTTGAGAGGCAATGACCCTTCTTTGAAAAATGGTTTCGAGTGAAGTGTTAAATCATAAAAAATGAAGAGAGACCCATAATAGCTCTTGATGAGATATTTTTAATGATATTGATGGCTCATTCAAACGAGCTACGCTTGGGTCGCAATGGGTGACATAAAAACTATGGGTTTTCCCTCCAATTTAATTTATTTGCTAAGTGAGCTGTGGTGAATTTGGAGAGGAGGAGAAGACCCTAAATCTTATGAAGATCGTAGCGGACAAATCGATCGTCAGAATTAGGATCTGCGACTTTCAGGTAGGTGGCCTTACACATCTTTGCAATTTTAGAGGTTTACTTGTTTATTTTGGTGCCCCATGGCTCCATGGGAGTCCCCTACTACTCCTATCAGCTGACTTGAACTTTTTTGGGCCTAAAGTGCAATCTGGCTTGCAAGAATTAGTTAGAAACCTATGATCTCATACGTTTTTGGCTGAAAGATGCGAGCTGGACCTAAGAGGGAGGGTGATCTACTGGCTTGGTGGGGGATGGAGGCTGAACAATCAAGACCAATGTTTTCATCTTTGAACTGACAATACGTGTGGTGTTTTGTAGGTATGGAAGAGTTAAAAATCAATTGGCGTGAATGAGATTTGGACACCCTTTGATCTGAGATTCAGGGGGATCAATTGGTGAGGGATGCTAGCTCACTACGGGGATCTCATGTTGTTATAGAAGCCATTAATGAGGGCATGTGAGCCCTTGTTATCAAGGATCGTGATCTGTTGGGACCCCATCCAAGAGGTCTTTATGTTGCGGGGGCACAGGATTGAGTTCACTTTCTAGGACATTTACTTTTTGACCGGACTCCCCCCCTTGGGGGTGGCCGAGGATATAAATCCTATGTTACCACATGGGAGGAACATTGCAAAGTTCATGGATCAGCATTGTCTATGGGGTTTTAGTGTTAAGGGCACGACCATCTCGATTAGTGATATAGAGAGGCTAGAGACACGGGTTGTTGTTGCAATAGTGCTACAGATTCTTGGCAGCTAGGTGTTCCACCACATCACTTGTGGGTAGATAATGCTTGTTGAGATGTATTGACAGGGACCTACTATTGGTGGGACCAAATTATGTTGTCATCAATGAAATGGTAGTTTAGTCTTTGTAGGAGATAGGTGAACCACAACTGTGCATTTGGTATCGTGATATGTTCTTTCTTCTTTGAGAAGATATCTACCATTTTCTGTCCTATACAGATCCTATATGGGGGACCACAGGAGCCCAGGATGTGTTGTTGTGGGTAGCTACTATGGAGAGGGCGAGGAGGGAGGGTCAGGCATGTGTTTTGACCCAAATTTTTTGCACAATGGGATTAGAGGCCTCTTTACATAGACGATTATCCCTATAGTGGAATGAAGTACCAAGGTGATCCTGAACTATCACTTCCACTCAGACAAGCATGGGGACCAGATGGTAAGTGTTAAGTTGCTATTTTTATGATGAATTTTATATTTTTATCACATGTATATGGTACTGAGTCTTTAATATGTAGTATGCAAATATATCACCAATGAAGCCGATAGGATATGCAGGCCGAGCTATAGTGCCTATGGCTGCAGATCAGGGAACATCATCGTCATGCCATGATCCATACAATAGTGATATACTTGCCAACATACGTCGTAGATGTGATGTCCTCCTAGCTTGAGATACTGAGCATGGGTGGCATGAGCTAGACAATCAATACATAGATGAATGTACATGTGTTCCCTCAAAGTGGTGAGGGATCATGTGACACATGGTGATGGCTGGTCAGGTGGTAAACGATCTATGGGTAGGTGGAGAAATGCTTTTTGGTGTGGGATCCACTAGACAATGAATAGGGATAGGGACACGTGGGTCCCTTTGTTTTTATTTTTGTAACATGTTATGGGCATGTCGGATGTATTTAGAGCTATGGGCTCCAAACACTTATATGTTTTATGAGCTACATAATGTGATTATGCATCTTTTATATGATGATGATGTTTCACCATGTGATGTGTTTATGGTTTTCTTTTGTTGTATACATGTGATCAATGCCAATCTAGAATGTTATTTTCAATGGTATCTATAGAAATTACCCATTGTATATCAACAGATTATGCAATATACTAAAGAAAAATACTAGATCTACTTCTACAACAACCTTGTGGAAGTTTAATCGATTTTGAGAAAGATCAAATAGAACGCATATAACAAAGAATGAGAAAGCAATCACACATGAACACAAAACAATACTCTGGGAAAGCCTCAACCTAAAACCCCAATCTTTGTAATATCATACAAGTGGAAATAATGTCCAGATTACACAAAGCCTTAGCTTGAAAGCTATCCAGCTCTTAGTACAATCCCTCTACTACTTATAGACAGTCAAAGGCTTCTCACAAACCTTCTCCTCTACCCTCCAAGCCTCTTATTTCCTTGCACAATTTTTCCTGGGGTCTAGTGCTTCCACTTGTGTGAATTCCCACCTCACACTACTCGGCTCAGTAGTATCTCTGCAATCCTGAAGGAGATAATTCCTTCTGCATGGATGAGTTTCCTATATAGGAAAAATCCTCCAACTAATAGTACATTGTCCCTTCCTTTGATCTCAACTGGGTCTCTGACTGAACTAACATGCATGAGTTATTTATGAGATAATATTCAGTTATCTGGAGAGCAACAGTTACATGCATGTAAGCATTAACTAACTGAACTCACAATTAGTTCCTCCAATTTTTTGGAACTAATTTAACTGGACTTAACTTAGTTAACTAAGCTAACTAATTACAACTCATCCCTATCTCCTTAATTAAGGGATAGCTTCCTCAATTAAAGGGATAAATGTTGCATGTCTTCACATAGACTTCATGTTTGATTTTTTCCAACTAATTAACTCAAGATGAATTAATTAATTATTTTTCAAACATCTGCTGAGACCAAATTCGAATTTTAATTCTCAATTTTAATTCAGGGACTAATTAAAAATGGAATCTATCCCGAAATGATATTTATAGCAATGCTATTTTTAGCATTTCTATTTTTTGCTATTTCCAACAGAGTTGGAGTATATCCTGAAATGTTATTTATAGCAATGATATTTTTAGCATTTCTTGTTGCTATTTTCAACAGTATCTACATAGTTATTTTGGGCTCTAGGAACTTGATTGAAAGTGATGGTTTCAAATTCACATACCAACAACTTAACTCGTAGAGATTTTCTAAATTGGACTTGGTTATGCACATGGTACATACCATCAATTGTATGACAAGCAGAAAGGAATATAAACGAACATGAAGATGAAGGATGTGATGAGCAATGGCATCGACTAACAAACCTATAACTACATCATATTCAACTTGGTTATTGATGGCATATCCAATGCATATGACGTTAGAATGGACTAACATATGCAAGGGGGTGAAAATGGCCCATGCTTTAGAGGCCAGATTCTTGGAGAAGTGACTTGCACTGTCGGCATAACCGATATACAGTGTGGATGATGGATCCATATGAAAGGTGCAAAAGACAACAAATGAGATGATGTAACCTACATAAATTCATGACAAAAATAAATATACATAAATCAATGGGATATGTTATGGGTAAAAATTCTTATGGATTTATAAACCAATCGAGTTCACCATGAATTAAGTCTTTAGATTCCACAACATATTGGTCATGAGAGTATTGCGGCAAGAAGCACGCATGATGGTGCATATCCTCCCAAGGGTAATCAGTGGTAGACATGGCTTCCATGATGTCCTCATCAGAATGGAAGATGGGGGGGCGAGAGGAAGATTGACTACGTGATGTGGCAAAGATAGTTGGTGCATCATCTTGAGAAAGAAGGTTCACATATGCATCATCTAAAATGGTAGATAACAAGCTAGTAGATGGAATATCTACCAATGTTGAGACTTGGGTTTTCGATTAGGGAGGTTCAATAGAAGCGCGTGCAGGAACCTCAGAGAGGTTTTCTTGCGAAGATCTCAAGGATGATGATAGATAAAGGATATGGACCATGGAGTCCATCATCTTAACATTGGGGGGAGGGATCACGATGGTGGGACCAAATTCCTCATGTTCTGGTGTACTAGTGGTACTAGAATCCACAGGTATAGGAGTAGATGATCCACTATGAGAGGCCTCAAATTCACGAAGCACATGGAGGCAATTGGGAAATTTGTTGAGATGAGGGAAAAAATGGGAATAGTGACCATAATGATCGCACAAAGCACAAGGGTGATTTGTGTGCAATGCTTTAAGTCTCTCGGCTGAATCAGGTAAGGCAACTCAGACCTCAGGTATGTTAAACTCAGGAAACGTATCATTGACTAATGGTTTGAGATGAGGAATCTTGGGACAGTTATTGGTGGCATGCCCAACAATATTACACAAAGTGCACAGAGGTGTCAACTTTAGAGTCGTGGAAGTTAGAGGTGCTTGGGGAGCCTTGTCCTTAGGTTCCTTCTTCTTGGCTTTATCTCCCTATCTGGATTCTTTCACAACATGAGTGGGTTCCTATTGAGGTTGTAGTGGAATTGGAGTAGTGAAAGGGCTCATAGGGACCAGTTGAACCATGGTCAAAGCATGATATGGCTTGAGATGACCAGGCGAAGTGTTCACTGGGGAGTCAATGTACTAGATCGGAATCCCCAAATTCATATTAGGGAGACTCAACGAAGCCGTGACAAGGACATAAAAGATTCTAGGAGGAGGAAACAAGAAAGGTATCTGTCTTGCAAGATAATATCTCGGTAGAATATTTCCTGAATGGTTAAGGCCTAGAGGAAGAGTTCCTAGTGGGAACAAAGGAGAGGCACCCATAAAAGGAGGAGGTCCTCGAGGGGTAGATCTAGATGGCTTGGCTGAAGTCAAAATAGTAGGACATTGTGGAGTTGACATTTGACTAGAGGTGCCTGACTGCTTTTGAGCAACTTGTGATGCTTGTAACATGCAAACACTCGATGAGCTGGGCATAGATATGGAAGGGGAAGGACCAAGGAAAGAACCCAACAAGGTGGAATCTTTGTAGACTTCAGGTGAAACAAAAGTGAGAGGGGTGGAAGTCTAATTGTCATACATCGATGAGATAATGGACTTAGGGGAGGTCAAGGATGATGGATCGTAGTACGTTAACTAATCGATAGTGATGATCTTTCCTTCACGGGGAAAGCACATCTTATGGAAAATTGTAGATGCAATGACTGAAATGGCATAACTGTAATTATGAATGAATAGAATGTTGTAGTCTAGAGGGGCATTGATAACCTCAATCTCTACAGAAATAGTGTTGCCCACAAGATTCACTGGACAATTACGATACATGCCGAGTGGTAGGGAGGGGTGACTGTTCCAAGAATGCAAAAGTGATGGTGGATGGGGATAATTGAGGTGACTTGAGTTGCTTCCAAATAGTAGCAGATATTACGCAGGAGGATGCACCTTCGTCAATAATGCATCGAGAGATGATGGCATTACAGACTCAAGCTAGTATTTGGAAAGCAATAGATGATGGTAATGGAGGATGTTCTGACACATCAATAGGAAAGACAATCAAATGATTGTCTGAAGGATCGACTGCACCCAAAGTAGTTAGCAGAGATTTCTTCTGAGATGGGAATGATTGGAGAACCTGCAACGCCAACATGGAGGCAGGTGATTGCACCAAGTCATCTACTATACTGCACGTGTGGGAAGATCGGTTAGAAGCCGCACTATGACATAATGGCCCTTTGGGGATCTTGGGAATTAAATCAACCTTGGGGTAAGGGATCTGTAAGGGACCATTTGGAGCCATAAAATGCTCAGTAGAATCTTTGGTTTTGGGTCCGGTTGCAGATGAAGTCAATGGCCTATCATATTGATGTGACCGAGTTTTTAAGTTTATATCGAAGGTACTGACCCCCTTAGAATTCATCATGAGAATTTGTTAGTCACCTGGATCAGAAGGTTGGGGAGGGTGGGCTGCTTGACCTTGTTGAGGTTGAGCAACAAGAAATCCTTGTTGAGGGAAAGGATTTGTAAGCATGACCAGTTGAGATGGCATAGGATTCTGAGGTGGTTGCTGCATGGGAGGTTGACCTCTAGAAGTTGCTTGGGCTTCCCACATTTGGTGCATCTAAGGTAAGAGGGGACACTCATGAGTATAATGACCATGTACACCACAACATTCTTAAGGCTTATTCATATGAACATCCTTGTTCTGCTTGGGTTGCTTTGCCTGTTGCTAATTGTTGGTGTTAGGCTGGTTCTCCCGGGGTTGATTAGGTTTATTACCCTTGTTACCCTTGTTACCCTTTCTCTTATTTCTTTTTCTTTGAATTTTAGGGATTGGTCACACTCTTCTGTGCATACACTTGACCCTGAGAGGGTGGTGGCTATTGGGGCTAAGGATGCATGGGAGGTTGCGGCACTAATGCCTAAAGGGTTGGAGTGCTCGGTGGTGCATAGGTGTAAGATGTTGAGGGGCCAATGGTCTAGAAGACAGGTTGAGTAGTAGCTAGCCCTGACATCTGCTGATGTGGTTGGGTGAATGCATGAGATGTGCTTTGTCCTGAATACATCTTGTTGTCAGGAGGGGGATAAGTGTTGGAGGAACTAGTGCCCCCTTGTAGATATCCATAACTCTGCTAATTATATGATGAAGGATGTGAAATAGCTCCAATGATACCATCGACAACATGATATGCCCCCAGTGCATTGGCACCACTAGGATGAGGGAGATTCGGTATAACATTATAGAAATAACCAGATTGAGCATAAATCAAGTCATATCTCAAAGCAGTATGGAGAGCCTCTTCCTCTATTTGAGGAAAGTGAGATGTGACATATTTGGCAATGGGTGCTAAAAGAGTCCTAAGAAACCAATCGAGGTAGATACAGTCTTGGAATGAAGGCACGTGACACATGCTCCTCCTTCCATGCCATTCATGGACATGGTCGAAAGGACAGGTGAAAGAGGACTGACGAAATGTAGTCAAGACCTCTGTCCTGATGTTGTATCTGAGAGGTAACTGAAAATATGAAAGGAACACTTTATCAAGTATCACAAAAGTGGAATGAGAAGCGGAGGGTTGGTCAATGTACCACTTCACAGCATCTCCAGTGAGCATGCATTGGAACAACCGAAGACGAATGGACTCATCGGTGATGGAATTAGATGAACACCACATATGCAAGGAGAGGATGTGATTAGTGGGGTCCTCTCCAAAATTACCCTCAAACTTGGGAATGTCTGAGGGAAGCTTAGTCGGCATAGTTGGCCAACCAGCATCATGGTGTAATGGGTCATTAATCAACTGGTTAAAATATAGGAGACTTAACCCAGCCATGAAAGGTAGAAAAGGGGATGCCGAAATGGTTTCTGTAATGGTTCCACCAGATCCACCACCAAGTTGATTTTCTGCACCTGTAGTGGGTCTTGACATGTCGACAGTATGTAATGAAGGAGGCTTAGAATTGGATGAGGAATCAGATGAACCAGAAGAATAGTCGATATGGGGACTTGGGAGAGGACTAAGTCGAAACCTGCGGGAAGGATTAATACATCCAAGTGGAAACTGAGGATGAATACCTAACAGTCTTCACAAAAAATGCCTTCGTGGCATAATGGTTGGAAGACACAAGTGACACAGAAATGGTGAAGGTAGATAAACAAAATGTATCTGTCTCTATTGGGGAGATAAATTAATTAAGTCTTGGCTTGGCGGTGTTAACCAAGAACCCTTCACTTAAGGTGTGCTTGTGTGTGCAAATATGTGTGTTTATTAATTAATCCCATATCGTGTTTGAAAAAATAATAATAAAAAGATTTTTGAAATGCTGTAAATAAATTGAAATTAAAAACATAAAATAAACAACAAATCAACTATCTGAACCCCACCCAAACTGGATTTGCGAACACTCTGCTAGTTGGTGGAAAAATCAACTGAAAGCACATTAAAATGCCCAAGAGACCTAAGCATTAGATTGACTGGGATTAAATGACACTATGCTACTAGAAAGTGGTGCTGCAACAACAAAAAACTAGTAAGGAAAATCGCTGCAAAAGATAGGGTGATGGGTGTGGAACCTAGGGAAAGTAGTGGCACCCTAAGGAAAATGACCAAACAAGGCTCAAGAGGGAATTTTGGATGGGAACAACCTATATTTAAAGATTTGAAAAATAAAGGTACAGATATGAAATGTATGGTTGAAAGCTCTGCAAAAACTCAGACTTCTTACTTAGTTGAACTCCTCCTACAAAGGTGGAAGCGTGCTACAAGCCCTAGGGGGCTAAATTCCAGTTCGACAAGAAAAAAAGAGTAGATCAAACCCTAAGTGAGCTAAGACAGTGGTCAACCAACCCAAAATAGTGCTCTTTCCAAAACCTAGAAAATGATCAGAAAAATTCTTGAAAACCCTAAAATCATGGGTACTTACTTGTTTTAGGGGAGATCACACTTTTTGGGTCACAAAGTGTGTTTTGGACCTCCAGATCACATGTTTGGGGCTAAAAAGTGTGATTTATGCTCCTCAATTCTTGAGCAGGAAATCGAGGAAAAATTTACCATCTTTGGTGCAATTGGTTCCTGTGACCTGCGGAAATAACCAAAAAACTTTCAGAAGTTAGAAATTTTACTAATATAGGTTTAGAAAGCTAGTAAACAACATTAAGAGATTAATAAAAGAAAAACCCTAAGATGAAAACTCAAGGTCACCCAGGTTTCTAAATCATAATTAAAAAATACGTAACTAAATCCCAAGTGGAGCCGCCATCTATTAGATGAAAAATACGTAACTAAATCCCAAGTGGAGTCACCATCTGTTATGTAGAGTTCTTCTTGAAGTTATGAAAATAAACCACTTCAGACTGTGGATGACAAACAACCTTAACAATAAAAATGGCTATAAAACAATGTGGACCTACAGCAAATGATTGAAACAAAACCTGCCAAAGTCCTGATCTATGTAGCAAAAATAGTTAAACAACAAAATGGAATAGTAAAATAAGTGCAAATAACTTCAATAATCCAATGGAAACCATATATAAAAAATATTTTTTATTAGATGACACCTGGGAAGGTAACAAATAATGCTACCTGTCCCCCTCTATGGGATGGGTTCTTGGCTATCCTCAATCTCTTCAGCTTTGTAAATTCTCTCTCTTCTCCACAATGTCTAAACCTAGCAAAGAAAATGTTTTAGCTCAATGGGAACTCAAAAGAAAAAGGAAAATGGTGAGTGACAGTGATAATAATCAGAGCTAAAATAGTGAGTGCAATAATAAAAATGATCAAAAGTGAAGAATGGATCTAAAACCCTCCAATTTATAAGAAAATATTAGGTTATTCTTGAATAATGGAAAATAATAAAATATTATTAACCAAATTCTAGAATTAACCTTTTGGAATATTTTATTATATTTGGTTGGAGGGTAAAAGTATTTAAATTGGTTAAATACTTTTATTTAGAAATAATAAATAAATAAATGGTTTATTTATCATCTCAAGGAATGTGGATAAGGAATAAGGAACAAATAATGATTTATTTAAGTATTCCTAGAGGATTTAGTCAAACTTGACAAGGAATAATAACTAAATAATGATTAATTAATTGTTCCTAGAGAAAAATAAGATAAATAATGATGTATATAATTATTTCTCATAATTGGGTCAAATATGACAAGGAATATTAGTTAAACAATGGTTTAATTAATTATTCCTTGAAGATAATTAAATAAATAGTGATTTATTTAATTATTCTTCATGGGTTAAACCAAAAATAACTTAACAAATGTGGTTTATTAAGTAATTTCTTATAGTGAAAGAAATTTTACTATGCTAAAATTGGCCCTACATGGTGTACTTCGATCCATCTAGTAAGTTATGGCTAGATGATCAATTATTTTGGTGATAAAAGGATGAAACAACATTTATCTCTTAAGAAGAAGGCACGAGAGGATGGGATTGAGGGTTTTGAGTAGATGAGGTAAGAGAAATACTAGATGGTTTACTCACCAACTGCAAATTGGAAAAACCAATCATACCATCAACGACATGGTCTTATTTACCATTTGGAGGAGGAATGTCTCAAAGCATTTAGTATCTTGTCATAAAGTGTGCCCGATTGGGTATAAACAAGGTTCAAATATTGTGCACAAGAAATATCTTACTCTGTGGTCACGACTCCACCCTTAGCCAAATATTTTGTTATAGGGGCTAGCAAAGATTTGACAAACCATTCCGCAAACAATTACTTGGGAACATAGGCCTTCACCAACCGACGATGACATCTCCAATCATGAAAGTGATCTAAAATGTGAGTGGAATCTGATTGTTTGAAGTTGATCAAGATTTCCATTCTTGTTTCATATCTAATTGGCAACTGGAAATGTGTGAGGAAGGTGGTGGCTAAAGTCTTGAAATCATGAAATGACTCTGTAGGTAATTCAATATAACATTTAGTTGTGGTACTTGTAAGCTTTCGTTGGAAAAGGCGAAGTCGAATAAAATCATTGTTAAGGGAGTTCAAAGAAGACCATAGATGATACATCATAACATGCATCAATGGGTCTTCTCCTGGATTCCAATTGAATTTTGGGATATCAAAAGGCAATTTAGTGGGAATTATTACATACCATGGAAAATGAATGAAGGGGTCATTAGTGAATTGAGTTAAGCCTATAAATTAGAGTATAGCCACAAAAGGCAATTGTTGGTTAAATTCCAGAGGATGATGGCTTGGATATGAAGGAATAAATTGGGAAATAGGTAATTGCATCCCTAGATAAAGAGGGTTCTGACAAGAAGGAATCTGGATACCAGAAAAGGGAGGATTCAGATAACCCATATACAAGTGACCTTGTTGTCCAGCCCTGGGATGATAATGAAGTTGTTGGAATGGTTGGGTTTGGGTCTGCTGGCCTTGAAAAGTTGCTTGAAGAATACCTTGATATGGTCCATCTTGTTTCTCGATGAGGGTTTGCATTGCTCAATGGTAAGATGGGTTTGATTGGGTCTGTTCCATGCTATGAATAATCTAACCTGTCGAAACTTGAGGAGTACCCTATCCAAGCAGTTGAGAATGTAAGGTACCTTGTATAGGATGGGTAAACAGAACCTAGAAAGTGCCATATATCGAGAGAAAAGGTTGTGATGGAACAAGATACTGTAAAAGTTGGCTCACATGTATTTGAGCTTTTTTGGGTGTTGATGGATGTATAGGAATTTGAGTCATAGATGGTTGAGGTTGAGGATTCAATAATCGCTCCCAAAATGAACTAGGTTGAATGGGAAAAGTAGGTTTCCAAACACTAAAAACCATTCTAAGATAATGAGGACTATAATAAGGTTGATTACCAATTTGAGGTATACCAACAACATGTTTCGCCCCTGCTAAAGGAGGAGGGTATGATGGAGGCGACTATGATCTAGATGAAGGGTAACCAACATAAGAAGAGTTAGGTTATTGATGGTAGCCTTGCCCACTAACATAAGGGCCTGCCTGCTACTTAATCGTAGTTGTAGATGGAGGAAGAGGAGTAGTCTGTGAGGCACTCATAAGATAAGTACCAAAATATATTCCAAAATTATATGACATGGGAGAGGTCCAAGGACTAGAAGGCACACAATAAAAAGTACCAGATAAAGACTAATAACAAAGTGGGATGGACGGGCCACCATATAGATGAGTTTCTAGTGATGTTGCAAACATAGATGAGGAATCAACATTTGATGTCTCAACCATAGTGGAAAACATGGGCTAAGAGGTGAGATTAGTTCTAGTCATGTTCAACAACCCCATTGAAGATTGTCGTAAGAGATTCATAGGTAAGTCGAAAGAATCATGTAAATGAGTTTGCATTGGAGTCTAAAAAGAAGGAAAAGGATCAATCTGATAAAAATGGATTCCTTCCCAATGAATAGGAGTAGAAGGACAAGACTCTTCCTGTGGGATCTCTTCAATACTCACAAGTCCATGCATAAGAGGTTCACCGCTGGGTCCAAGATATATAGGTTTTGTTTGAGACAAAGGAAGAGAGGCGAAAGGTCCTGAAGTAACAGGTGAAGATGGTTGAGGCTCCTCAGGTTCAACAACCTTAGGAATCAAAGTTTTTGACTCAGGAAAGGTCATTTTAAATGACCTTAGGCAACAAGGTTTCAGGGACTTCTATTTCCATTGTGACAGTGTCACTGTCAAGAGTAGATGTGATCTCGGGCTTAGAATTCAAAGGGATAGATGACTATGGCAGATTAATATCAAGAGGAGTGATAGAAGTGGTTCCTGAATTTCATCTTCTTATGCTTCTAATGATAACAAGGAGTAGCCTCTGGTGGAAGAGGAGGCTTATTTTTCATTTTACGTGAATGACAGAGTGGGGAATTTTTTTCTTCCATGTTGGATAATAAATTTTATTAACGCAAAAATAAATAGATCAAAAAGAGGTTAATATAGGCATAAGGGATTACCAAGCAACCGTGAACTGTAATATACACCTTGGCGAACCAAGGACTTAACGTATGAAAACAATTCTACCCGAATTCTATTTTTGGCGTACCATGGTATACAAGGCGGTAGACTTAGTTAGCTATGGCTGGATAAAAACCTATAGGGGACTCCCAAAATATACTCGATGGTATGTGAGAGTGAAGTCCACAGTAGCATTTTTTAATGCATAATTGTTTGATGAGAGAGTTCCCATATACTTTACGTGCATGGAGCATCATCCAATATACCCAAAGGTACGTGGAGAACAATCCTATACACTGCCATACATAGAACAAAATTTCACCCCCAAGATGCAACACTAGAAAATGACGACAACTCCTACATTTAATGACACTGGATCACGTCTCTAACCTAGACCTCTAAACATTTATGTTAATGTTACAAATGATCCTTAGGTTGATTCAATAAATTTTATTGTTTATATTTGATTAAATTTCAATTTTAGGTTCACCACGAATGTCATCTCAATAACCTAAAATGGAAATCTAGCATGAGAAAATGGAAATCTTTCTCTTTCAATGAAAATATAGCTAAGGAAAGAAACAACCAGTATGCAACACACAACATGCGTAAAATAAGATGCAGGGTGCATTTTCTCTTTTCAATGCAATTGTTCCTATATCAATGCACATACAAGACCCTAAATGCCAATGCAAAATTTTCCTTTTCGACACACTCAATTTTTAATATGAGGAAAAGTAAGATGCAAATGTTTAATCACTGATTCAAATCTACTTTTCAGACTAAGGACTGAAACAACAATTCATCCTAGCGATCAACTACCAAACAAAATTAGTTTTCAAGGGACTAAATGATTTGAACAAATAAAAACCAAAACCAATTCTTACCAAAGTAAATAAAAAACAAAAGAAAACAAAATGGATGATTTAGAGAGAGCACAAGGCACTCAAGACTCAGGGAAGGTCAGCTAGAAGCAAGCTTATCAAAGAGAGACTCAAAACAAGGGCAAGTTTTGTGAAAAAATAGGGGCCAACAATGGTGCAGAAGAGGCACAAGTTCTTTGCAACGCATGTACAAAGTGGGCCCAGATGAGTAGAAATGCTCTATTAGAGCCACTAGGGGTGCATTGGTCCAGCAATAGACGATATTGACACAAAAGTTGAAAAAGAGACTCAATGAAATGGCTTCCTAGGTCTGTTGTTATTTGGGTAAAGAAGAAAAGGTCTATCAAGGAATTAATCAAACATAATGGACAAAGGAACCACCAAGGGATACACCATTCCCTAGTATTGTCACCAATTTGTTATACAATATTTACAATTGAAAGCATCTCCCCTAGGTTTGGTGGCTAACCTAGAACAAAAAAGAGACAAGGAATACAATGCTTTCCTTAAAGTAAATAGATGGCGGTATAAAGACTACCTAGAATTCATCACAGGATTCACTCCTTATTTAGTTTGAATACTCCAATTCCAACTTTGATTTCCAAAAATAGAACCTACGTAGTCAGATGACACATGCCAAGAAACTATGGGATCTATGTAGTATCATCTATATGCTCTATTAAATATATCAACATGGTATTGAAATATATGAAATAACAACATCTCATATAGGAAAACAAAGAATTATTTTCATTAATATAAATGGAAGGACTTAGCAACTATAATTGGTGTTGATCTTGTAGAAGAGCTCCTCCAAGGTTGACTTGTCCTTTCCTTGTCAGTGCACCTCCAATTACCCTTAATGCATGAAATTAAACCTTTAACCACAATCACATAAAGGTAAAATCACTGCCCAAAATACAACCCCTTGCATATGTAAGGTTGTAAATATATGGAGTGGGGTAAGTTAGGGGTTCTTATCCTATTACCGATCTAAGGTTTTATATCCAAGTTTGATGGGAGGATGGGATCAAAGGATAAGGGATGGAAACTCAAAATTAGGGTAGGATAGGATGTGAACGTTTTATCTGTGGTAAATGGTTGTAACAAATTCTAGAAGCTTCTGGAATAGGAGACTTCGAAAATTTATGTCTTTTTCTTGAATTTCTATAACCAATGAAGGTGTAAAGGGGAGACACTTGTAGGTGATCAACATAGGCCATACTGGAGCAACCTATAGGTGAAATCTATCCAACAAGAGGCTACGGTGCGTCGGTCCTAAAACTGGCTCAGATGGTATAGTTTTAGGCAGACAATCTAGGAAATGAAAGGTACATGCTTAGGGTTTTGTGTAATGATGATGACAAGGGGGGGTTATGATATTGATTGAACCCATTAGGAGTTCCATTAATTGGATGTGATAAATTGGCCTATAATAATCATTAAGACATGATAGAGCCCATACAATCCAAGTGTTGAACCATGCTTTGATACCACCAATAACAACAATCCATTACCCAAACCATGAGTAAGAGCGAGGTCACTCTGGATACTCAATCTTCAAAATATTGCTATGGAAATGGGGTATAACATTTCAACTTTTACCATAATCCTCTAGACACAAGATGACCATCACCATCATGTTCATCTTGTTGAAATGAATTTGGCGATATATAATTTTAACTCAATCCGACCAAAGACCAAAGGTTATAGCCTTTTAAAGATAGACGCATCTCACCCTTGCCACATTAGCAGGATTCCATGTGGAAGTCTGCCATTGGCCACCCTAACTAGCAGGTCCATAGGAAGGTTGGGTCAACCTTTGCACATAATAAAGCACCTCTGAATTCTACTTGGGCCTGACCCTTGAATCCTGACTTGGTCAAAGTCTACCTAAATGCATGGCACATGTAATTCTTTCCTTCCACCAACCCTTAACCTTTTGACTACTGACCTAGTTGGGGTTGGCTCCTCTCGGTGGCTTAACACTTTTAACAACAGTACAAACCTAACTCCTGACCTAGTCAAAGTTAGCTATGCTCCTCGGCTTCCATCCACCTGCTCTGTGTTGTAACTCGACCTCCGACTTAGGTTAAGGTCCCTACCCTGTGGGTGAAAATTAGGATTTTTAGACTATTTTTATTTTATTTGAGAATTCCGGAGGTCAGTTCTTGCAAGGTTTTAAAGGGATTTTAAGGGCTTCCGAGGGCCAACATATGCACCTCCTATCCTTCAAACTAAGGGTAATTCATTAAACCAGAATAGGCACTCTTAGCCTACAACTGTGTGCTTTCCTTCTCTATTTGTCAAGAGAACTCATGTTCATTCTTGTTGAATACAACTTCACCCAACCGAGCTGATTCCATTTTCTTTTTCTCAGGAAATATGTGAGTCTCCTCTTTCCTTTCCCACTGTGTGTGTCCTCTCTCTTTTTGTGAAATGTATGGTTATACCTCATCCTCCCTCCAGAATTCATGTGATGTTCTCCTTTTTTGCATAAATTTGTGCCCAGTTATTTCTCTTTGTTTTCCTTGCCACACGTTTTTCCATGCTGTCAGTCACCTACTTACCTGTCATGCCTTCCAATAGTATGGGCATATCCCTGAAGTTACAACCAAATAAATCTTCAATAGGCCAACCTATTAAAGGCACACCAACAATATTTTAATGGTTATCACACTAGTTCTAATTTTATTTCCTTGAAGAAGTAAGCGACCTCTTTCCCATATAATTTGATCTCCCTCAGAACTGTTGGAATCTGTGTCCCTTATTCAGCCCATAATTATTTTAATAATTCAATTACGTGATATTTTTACATGGTTGAATCAATCCATTCATGGTTGGGTTGTTACACTTGGGACGTATTTATGAACATGTTGGGGCTCGTAGGGACCTTGCGCATGTAGCACCACCTCTGAGATTGTTTCCGTAACCATCTCAGAGCATGGTATTGCTGACGGATCTAGAGTAGTCATCACAGCTTGGTGCTGAGACTAGTTATACCATTACAAATAACATGCAAAGGACATTGGTCATTTCACATGTCACAATACATGGAGATATGAGCAAATCACCTCCATTGCCTCGTGACCCACCAATTGCATTACATGATGATTCATATATCGAGAGTCTAGGGTATGACAAACTTTTATCATATGTATGTATGTATCATGATACCATTCATGACACTTGGAGAATGCATGACCCACGTGACACATATCAGGTACATCTATACAAAACTTTTAACTCTTATTGTCAAATTACACATTATTTATATTAATGAGTTCATTTTAGATTGCATTTATATTAATAATGTCATGATAACATGCATGCACAACCCAACCACATAGATGAGCTTCAAAGGTCATCTAAGAGGGAAGTTGACCAACCATAGCAGCCTCCTCTAGTGCATGTTTCCATTGGTCAGTCTCCTCCATTACCACCTCCAACTCATAACGCTCATCAACTAACAATTGAGGTAAATTTTTTTGTTGGTAAGATTTCAACATTTTCGTTTGTTTTAAGTCACATGTATGAATGCTAATTAATTTGCAGACTAATTAAAATTTTTGTTTGCAATTGTGTACACAAGCCCATACATAGAGGGGTCTCGATGCTGCAGTTATGTGGACACATGAGTGGGATGTCGGGTATGGAGGCATTGAGCGAGCACCAAACCCAGATTGATCAGACCCCTAGCCCACCTGACTTCCATTTGCACTCAACTGAGTCATAGGTTGGGGACTATTTAAATGCACAATTCAAAATCATTTATTTCTAGATTGTTTATTTTGTACAAATCATGTTCTAGTTAATTTGAATTTGAATGTGTTATATTGCAGTGCTAGATTATGGATGCTCACTCTGCACAACGAAACACACATAAGAGTTATAGAAGCTATACTTTCCAGAGTGGATCATAGTAGTTTGTATATTTTCAGGCCCATTTCATAGGGTGCATTCGCAAGTGATGTACAAACTTTGTATGTTTTCATACATGGACAGCTTATGGATGCGTGAACTTTATTTTAGTTTGTGGATGTTTGTGTATAATGCAATTTGTATATATTTTCATATGGATAGTTTATTATCATACATAACTAACAGGATAACAATTTTGACTTCTCAAGAAATCAACTAAGAAAATAAGTACAATCTTAGTATGATGCAAGTCACTTTGATACTTAAAATGAACTAAAATATATCATGTACATCAATTTAATATTGAATTTGTAGAAAGTGTCTTTTACTGCAATCAATATATGTTAATTTAAACAATTAAGGGTGATTCATAATATGATGAAAGGTAAAATAATTCCTCTTAAATCAATAAATATCAATTTGGAAACCCTAGGGTATTAGTAAGAAACCTTAGGAAAAATTTAAATGAAAAACAAATTACAATTGGAAACTAGGTAGCAGAAGTTGACATGGACCAAGGGTTATAAGTCGAAACATGTAAGGAAAATGGTTTCAAGCTCATGGAAAGATGGATCGAAGAAGAGTGCACCAGTAAAGATATTAGTGTTTTGTATCAACAAAAAGGGTGATTCATAATATGGTGAAAGGTCAAAGCATTCCTCGTCACTAAAATAAAATCAATTTGGAAACCCTAGCATTCTAGTCACAAAACCTAGGGGAACGTTAGATGAAAAGCAAGTTGAGACTTGGAAGCTAGGTAACAAAAGTTAGCATGGAACAAGGGTTCTAAGTTGAAAAGTGTTTCGAGCTTAGGGAAAGGTGGGTCAAAGAAGAGCACATCAGTAAAGGTATCGGTCCATGTGTCAACAAAAAGGGTGATTCAGAATATGATGAGAGGTAAAATCATTCATCCTCATTCAATAAAAATCAATTTGGAAACCCTAGGGTTCTAGTCACATGGACCAAGGGTTCTATGTTGAAACATGAAAAGAAAAGGGTTTTGAGCTCAAGGAAAAATGGGTTGAAGAAGAGACCATGTCAGTAAAATTATTAGTCCTTATGTCAACAAAAAGGGTGATTCAGAATATGATGAAAGGTAAGAACATTCAACATGGATGAAATGTAAAAGAATTTTCATGTTGATGTGAATTGTATATAGGAGGCACCCAATGATGATATAATCCCTATGAAACATGTAACTAATGACAAGAATTCTATTTTGAGAAAGAAATTAGTTGGCAAGAAAGGAAAGAAATCAACAACACCTGAGACTATTGCATTTGTAAGCACACTTGATCACATACATTCTATTTAGGAAAACCAAATGAATCACATACATAAGACAAATCAGAAAATAAATGGTTAATTTTCCCATTAATTATAATGTGTGAAACAATTAACAAAAGAGGTTTATCTGAGGTTTTATGTATGAGAGAAAAACCTAAAAATACCTAACATCCCTCCGCTCAAGTAGTAACTAGGCCTTGTGAATATTTTAGAATAGGGTACTAGGGGGACATCATAAATGTCACTAGAAACACTTCCAATAGCCAAAAAACCAACCAAGGTATGGAGAGGGTTATAAAGGCCAAACATACTAGGACTACATCTTGAAAGAGATGGTAATGCTTCCAATAGCCTGACCAAGGTCACCTCAGGTCTAAGTTATCCTACACCTCAACCTATAGGGAATGATGCCCTAAGATTTGGTCACTAAGTTACGTGCATCTAGCGGGAATGTATGAATCTCAACTTCTTGTTGTCAATTTTGGACCCAAAACCCCTACTATGTGTCGAGAGGCAAGATGAAGTTATGTGAAATATGCCACTTAGGCCTTACCCCCTTCATAGGTTTCTCTCCATGTACTGGATTTGTCACTGGATGATGCAATATTTTAAGCTCCCTAAAAGGAAAATTTATATCTTTCAATATGAAAAACAACCATGGTGACTTATGTGTTGCTTGTCGCCATGGTCCTAGCATGAACTATAAGTTATCTTGTGGCCCATGTGGGGAATTTAGTGTGTTCAGGTTAAGATTACTTTTAGAAAGGTTTTTCTTCAGTTAGGGTGTGCAACAAAATATAAGCTCAAATAAATTAGGTACAAATATTCCGGAAAGATGATACCCTTTATACAAAGTTTAAGTGAGCTTAGTGTGTGGGGTGAATGTGAGTACAAGTGAAATTGTGAGCATACAAGGTGAGAATTTATGTGGATATCAAGTGATCCTTTACAATTACCTTAATTAAACTATGTGATGTTTATCACTTGCAAGAAAAGAAATAATGTGTGGATTATGGGCCACTTACTTTTTTCCTAATTATATTGTGAGCATGTGTTTCTGTGTGAAATTTCAAGTAAAATATAAGCAATTACTCTACTTGTACATAATGATTACTAAATAAAATTTGGTTAGTAGTGATGGTGTGTGCAAAGTGAACCTAGTGTACATACAAAATGTTTGAATTGCAAGCATGTGGATATGTGGATCATGATTCTTTAATACAATTCCCCTAATTACACTATGTAATGTTTGTTCCTTGCAAGAAAAAAAATGACGTGTGGATGATGTGGATATGTGGATCATGATTCTTTAATACAATTCCCCTTATCACACTATGTAATGTTTGTTCCTTCAAGAAAAAAATGATGTGTGGATGATCAACTACTTACTTCTTTCCTAATTATAGAATGTGAGGATATGTTTGTGTGCAAAATTTCAAAGTAAAATATAGGCCTCAATTACTTTACTTATAATGGTTAGTAGAACAAATTGGTTAGTAGAGATAGTGTGGGAACAAATTGGTTAGTAGAGATAGTGTGGGAGAGTGAATCTAATAAACATACAACATGTTTGAATTGCATATGTGAAATATCTATTATATATTTGTGATAAGTGGTTAAATATATTTCTATAAAGTTAATAAAATACAATATTCTTAATTTTTTTAACATCATATCATTTCACGTTCTATTTATATATATATATATATATATGAAAATATGTCAAACAATTTAAAATGGTTATTTATTGGTATATTATGATTTGATTACTAAGCAAAACACTTCTTATATTTTAAATTTCTTAAGTCAATATGTCATGGAAAAACCATTTTTTCATTCTCAAAATTATTTAAAAGGGGTGGTAAGTGGAAGAATTGCAAAGTATTGCCCAGCTAGTCAAAAGTGTTGAAAATTAGGAAAAAAAAATAAAAAAATCTTGCAATAGCAATATTTAAATTATGTTTTTGATGGTAGAAACAGATTTAGCACCGTCAAAAACTGTTATGTACCCAAATCTTAAAATATGATAACTGTAACGTGGATTTACAAAAATCCCGAAATAACTTTATTAAAATCTTGCGAATTTCCATGAATTTCCAAACAAAAAAGCAGTCTCGTTAGACTTGGCTAGAACTATTTTGGCAGCTGTTTGACACGATAAATTTATAACGGCAGTGCCAACCATTTCTGCCAACCATTTCTTCTTCAAGTAGACAATTAGTATGAAGGTATAAGTGACTAGAGAAAGAACTCGGAGACTAGTTATCCATGCATTTAGTTACGTTGTCATACCTTCCCTTTGTACTACAAGTAGACAACAAGTATTAAGCTGTCATGGGCGAGATGACTCGAAGAGCAGGTAACGATGGATGTGACCGGGTATCCACGCAGGTGAGTGCATGCATAAAAATGTTTGAATAACATTCATTCATACGTGGGCGAGAGAGAAACATGGTTCCTTAACAACCAACCTGACGTGCTATCCATTAATAAGAAGAAAGCTCCAGTAATAAGCAATTTATCTGGCAGACCATATAGCCGGTTAAAAGAAATATCGAGTGCTTGCATAATATTGGAAATAAATAAAGGGAATTGTCCATAACGGACTTCTCTTAGACAGAATGAAGTCGGTGCCGGTGCCATAAGCAGGGAGTGACTTTTCCATTTGTGTGAGTTTGCACAGCTTCATAGCCCGTAGCATAAGTTAGAATTGCACTCCACTGGAGTTCATTTACGCTTGACAGCAATAATAGGGCATACATGGAATTGCACTCGCACTCGACTGCAGTTCATTTGGCTTGATGGCAATTCATGGAATAATTAATTAATTGCATATTATCTTCCAAATTAACTCAAATAGTATATAGTCCAAATAGCAGGCAGCTGATGGGTGGTTAACTGGGGCGCTGAATCAACAACTGCAACTATATATGAAATGTCTCAATAAGAATCTCACTATTTCCGGGGCCTACTTTGATGCTTTGCTTCTTTTTCGTGGTCACAGCTCGAAAGCGGCATCACTTTGCTTTGAAAACCAGCGTTGCTTTATTTTATTGATCTGTATCACACTCTGGTAACACCAAGCAACTTTATGTCACGTCGAGACAGAGAAACATTCATAGGGCGAGCCTTATTTCCACCCTATAGGAAATTTAAGAGACTCTAAGGACGATCTTGGGAGAAGACGGGTTCTGACATGGCTTTGGCTGTCACTCCAAGTCGGAGAGGCTCTGCGGTTCAGCTTAATCAATGCAAGTAGTGTGCTCTGATGTACTGATAGTAATTACGGCAATAGTGTTATTCAAATAACGAGCCCATTTGAATTCGAATTCAAATTTGAATTTAAGCCCCCAAAATTCAGCGCTCATCCATATTTCAGCAACCACATTCGAACTTCTTCAGAGCTCACTCAACCGGAAAAAACACAGCTGTATCTCCCCTGGTCATTTCAAATATTTTCGAAAAGGCCGGCCGCTCTTTTGCATATTGATTCCTTGTTCAGTTTTGTTTTGTCAATGAAGTTGCAGACGATAGAATATCATGACTTTGCCCTTCAAATTCAGTCGGCCAGAGATAAAACTCAAGAGCAGACAATGAACGAAGCAATGAAAGCTCTGTGCTCCACAGAAAACAGGCAATGTGATGACGTCCAGAGTGCTATGACCGAAGAATTAAACTCTTTGGCCATGGGGATCTCATGTTAGGACATTAGTCACTCTTGACAGTATGAAGGCGATAGTCTGCGAGTCATCAATGTAAATCGGCAGAAAGCGGCGGTAGTCGGTCATTATTGTTGAACCATAAATGTTAGTAGACAAATCGCTGTAGAATTTACAGCTATCAGTGTGTATAAATTTTTATGTTTGTTGATGCAATGATCAAGCTCATTTTATGTGTCTTTAGTCTCTGATATGGTATAAGAGCGAGGTTGAGGGCTGAGAGTGTAAGGTTCCTTTGTGAGGGTAAGTTGCAGAGAGGGCAGAAAACCTGCGTGTAAGATAGAGTCAAGGAGCTGTGAGTGTGGCTGAGTGTGGTGGAGGTGTGTGCTCATCGAGTTTGGGAGCTGTGTGCTTAGCTAGTTGTTGGTTCAACAAGTTGCAATTTAACTCTGGTTGCACGTGGACATTGAGCTTTTTGGAATTTCTGGGCATTCCGAACAAAAAGAACAGAACAGAACAATGCTCTGTTTTAACACAGCGAAAAAAAA
>APFE031447370.1:0-14176 GCA_000404065.3 Pinus taeda | reverse complement strand
AAGTTTTAATTTAGTTAATTTTAATATTTTTCTAAATGTTGGTAATGTGAGATGTATCATGAGTTTTGAGGCTTAGCTTAGTTCTTTACGTTCTTGTTGTCAAGAGTGCATCATAAGTTCAATTCTATGGACACTCTTGGGTGAGGTTTTCATTAAAAAAATTGAAATGTATCATAATATCATGTTTAAATGTTTATCAACTTTTATTGACCATTTATTTTATATAATTATCTTAATTTCAAATCACATATAAAATTTTCAAAATAAAATTTGTTAAGTAAGATTAGGGGAAATTCAAAGTGTATTTGTTAATTTTTTTCACAAGATTCACATAATTTGCTTGGTAGCCTTCTTCCTTTCATGTTTTGTACTTGATATTAACATTTTTTCTGTTTTTCATTTTTATAATGTTTTTAATAAAACTTTGTGTATATCTCCTAATATTTGTGCATTTAATTGTGATATTTACTAATAAAAATCTCTCTTTCTTTTTAAATTAAAGTATATTTCCTTATTTTTACTTTCTTTGTAATACTGGAATTAAGTTCAATACATTCTAGAAATCTCCAAACTTCAGTGAACTAGATTGGAGCTTCGATTTAATTCTAAATTAATGTTAATGGTGACTATAGAGACAAAATACAAAAATCATGTGTAGAGTTCGAAAGTCCATATTAATGTTGATAGTGACTGATCGCAAAAGATTGTTCAAAGTGATATGGTTTGTGATTTGGGAAAATAATTTAAAAATATATTCATATTGAGAGTTAAAGAAAAGGATGAAAGATAGGACATCAATGATAATTTCATATTCAACATGTGTAATATAAGAGCTCACTATGGAATAACTAATTTTATTTTTAAGTAAATTTTAATTTAATATATGAGGTTTGCAATGGGTAGTATTTACATCCACTCAACATAATAAATATAAAAAACATTTAAATTTTGCTTGGTTATTTTATTTTGATAATGTTAATAAAGTTATTTTAAATTATTAAAAAAGTAAAATATTGAAAGTTTCGTTTGAGAAAAAAGAAGAGGGTTACAACTTAATAAAGATTAAAATTTAAATATTATAGGTTGACAATAACTAAAATATCGATTCACAAAGAGTCTACATCGTATTTTTCATGAGTATAAAAACAGATAAAAGTGATCATTAGAGGAAATAAACACTAAATATTGGCAGTTTCTCGTAAATATGTAAAGTACATTGAGGGAATACAAGATTTAAGAAGATCATCTCACCACGAACGGAGCCCAATGTTGAATTCATGTGCATATGGTTTTCTAAACTCTCCAATGCAAGTACCATGAGTGAACGCACTACTCACAACCTATGCATGAGCACAAATTGTTGACAAACCTTGCCCTAGGTATGTCACGCCCAACTATTTATCTTTCCTCTACCAAATGGTGCTGCTAGTCCCATATTTCTTCTAGGGTGTGAGATCAATCTTCGTTGAGGTCCTAGAGCCCATCGACTCATTCCCTGTTGTTGTTGTTGTTGTAGTGCATGTCGAGCTATAGTGTTGTTGGGTGATGGATGTCTTCATGGTGTATCATAACTTCACCTCCACATGGTGAAGTGCACTGAGTCTTCGATGATCCTTGGTTTGCTTGATGAAGCTTTAGCATTTTGTTTCTTGCTTGCATGCTGGAAGGCTTGATAGGTAGGCTTGATAGGCTCATCTATTCATGAAGGTGCATGTTCATCGTGTTCGACCATTTCACATGCTTCGTTCTTTCATCCGTTGGTGAACCTGTCCTTCTCCATATGCTCCCTTTGTTCATCTCATTCATTATCTTGTCATTTTTTTGGTGTACCTATACCTGCAGTCACTCATGACGAAATGACATTAAATCCAAAACCTCCTAGTCTACCATGACAAATGATCATTTTAGATACAAGTGACCGAGAGAGATAGCAAGGTTATGATGCGAGATGATGGCTTCGGGCAACTGTTGATGAAAACTTCGCAAGAGTCATTGAGAGATGGAGATGGAAATATGAGTTGACAGTGACTGTCTACAAGGTCTGGCTCGACTGGGAGTAAAAATTGCACAAATTTTGGGAGGAGCAGTCTAAGCTATTGGAAGGCAAGATAGGCATACTCTGCACATTTTTCAGAACGAACATGCAGTAGGGTTGGGTAGCTAGATTTGTGCAATTTTTTAGAGGAATGGGCCAGGCTGCATGAAGGGTCAGTTGTGCAAGGAGGGGCAAGTTAGACATACTTGTAGAATAAGTACAAAGTTGAATTTCATCAAGTGGATTCCCCTAATTTTTTCTTTCTTTCCATAAAACTTACACAGGCTAGCTTTTTTATGAAGAATACAAAAACGTTGCAGGACATGCTATGCATTTGGTCATGATTCATCATTTTGAAAAAAGGCACAATTTTTAATTTTGGATAGTTTTATGCTATGTTACAAGGTTATTATAGCTAGTGGGTTTTTCCTTAGGATTTTTGGTTCAAGAAAAATCACCACATGATCAAGGTTTTGGAGATGTTGCACGTGCTGCAAAAGTTTGTTGTGAATTTGATAACAAAAGGGAGATAGTGTTTTAGAGATCATGCTTTCAGTTTTGAAGTGGTTTCGTGAGTTCATAAGCTTCTTAGGGATATTTCAAGCCAACCTACATGCTTCTGAATGTTAGAGAAAGGTTGGAAATATGTACAACTTGGACTATTGTGAAAGTTGATGGGAAATTGGAGATTTGTAGCAGATTTGCTACATTTTTAACACAGTCGACATTTTGACTTGCTATTTCGAATATTTGGTTTATAGAAGTTGTTTTAATCATGTTATTAGGTATCATAGAACTTTAGGATGATGTATTTATGCACTGTTGTGGAAATTAAATTCTTTTATGATGTATCAAATTAATATTTGTAATAGGTTATTACTTCCTATTTTTCAAAAAAGTAGGTGAAAATTCAATGTATCTAGTTGATGATTAGTTTTCCTTTGAAAAAATTGACCCTAATAGGTGGCAGTGGAATATTTTGGTGTAAATAATATATAAAAAATAAAGTAAAAGTTTTTTTGGTCAATGTGAGGAAGCAAGGTTGATATTTTGTACTTTTTATCAATTTTTCAAGTGAATAGAAGAAGGAAGAAGGTATTTGATAGGGATTCATGTGTCAGACTTTGGTCATAATGTTTTAATCTTTGTTATCACTTATATCTTACAATCCCATGCTTTAAATACATGTCTTCATGTTTGGATTAAGAATAAATATTCCAGAATTTACTATTGTACTCTGTTTTATATAAGTTGAATAGTTTATGTTTCTTTTTCCTCCTTATGGCACAGAATTCATCTTGTGACCTGATGCTCTGAATGCCTTTCTCATAATTCCGCACTCACTCTCCCTAAAATGAAATCAAGTTAGAATACCAGCAAAACTGCATATCTTTCCCATGCATTAATCACTTTTATCATCCCTTATTCACTTGAAATCATTAGCAGAAATGAATTCCATTTTGAATGGGTCTATCTTCTCACAGCTACCAGTAAAACAATAAAACAAACCTCCTTTTTTTACACTCATAACTAGTCTAATATCAAAGATCATTTAGTCCACTGATTGAATCATAATAAAACCTAGTGAGAGAGCCCTCTTCAAGGTTAGAAGGGCTAGATTCTAGCCTAAAAGTGGTTTGTGGTTACCTTTGTAATCCTTTCTTGGCCTAAAGGAAATTAGAGAGTTCTAACATGGACAAAAGTAATATTTTCCTTGTATATGGACAAATGTAATTTGAGAAAAGTAATTGGTTCATAATATTGTAATTGACATTAAAACATTATGGTGTTTTCTACCTGAGTTTTATCTTTTAGATTTTTGGCTAAAATCTTACCAAATGTTTTTTTAGGTCAAAACATTATTTTTTTCCTTAAAATAGGTTTTCGACTATATGGATTAAACATCTTTAAAATCTAGATACATTTAAATCATATTACATCTTGAAAAATCCATAGACATTTTAATCTTGGAGAGTTCACTATAATCCCTGAGGCATTGAATCATGGAGGGTTTAGTCTAATCCCTGAGGTACCTTAATCTTGGAGAGTTCACAATGTAAACTTGTGATTCCAAGAAATACTTACCAAATTCTAGGAAAATTTCTTAGGAAAATATATCTTGAAAAACTCCAAAAACATATAATAGGTAAACTGTAACATACCCTCCTATGTAAATAGAGGTGGTCATTGGGGTACTTGAATCTCAAGGTGGAGTTCTAGAATGAGGTGAAATATTTATCCTTTTTTGTTTTCATATCTTTAAAAGAATTATAAAATCTAGTAAGGAATATCAGTTCTAATTTTTGATCAACACCACATATTAGTTCTTGTCATTCATGTCGATTTATTCTTGAAGGATACTAACCTTTATTTCTTAGAGATGTGATGTTGTAGCTTGACATTTCACTTTAAGAAAACAAGAAATTTCATAATTTTATCCCCATTAATATTATAAATATATGAAGTTACTCTATTTATGAGATCCCTAAATAATTAGAGCTAATGTTCCCCAAGCCATACCATTGAGGATAGGAAGGGAAATAACATGGGATTTCTGATCATAATTATGAGCTGCATGCTTCACTGTAAAACCCTCCTCTCACATCCACCCAAGTTACCGTGCCATCTGGGGTAAACATGAGATGAGAGGCTACTATGATCAGATTCAATCTCCTAGGTGACCTTAAGGAAGTGGAATCGACGAAATATCACACATAGCCATCCAACACCATCAACAGAACCCTCGGGAGATAGCTCAACCACTCAGACAACCTGTTCTTGGGTCCCACTCTTGTTCTTGACAATTTAAGGTTAAGTTGCTCTCATGCTATGGGCAAGGGAGCGACCAGAGACCTAAAGTCACTCTCATAGGCCTGCATGCCAGTGACTGTGGATGAAACTTATCAATTATGTGCCAGCGACTTTGATATTTGAGCCACTTTTTCAGGCCCAAAGCCCAGGCCACTGCCCAGAATGGAATGAAAGCTCATAATTATGTAAATTACAGGGAAACAATGATGCAAAAGTAAATAGTTGATCAAGGCCTTAACCATACCCCTACTAACCATGAAAGGAATTTCATCAAACATATCATTGACATGTAACATACAAATGTAAAAAACAGAGTTAAGTGTACGGATATCTTACTTATCTAAGAATCTCCATGAACCATTGTTTCCTCATGTCACTTCCTTTGCCAATTTCCCTAGCCATCAACAACAAAATGAACACCCATAGGATGCCTTTCCCAACATTCAGCTTGGAATAAGTGTCCCATTCATCTGTGGTTATTGTTTTTAACATTTATTACATCGAATTTTCACCAGGGTTGTTACATTCACTTTGTAGATCCATCTAGAACCAAACACTTTGTAGATCCATCCATCATAATTAGGTCAAAGCAAACAAAATTATAGTGGGGCAACAAATCCTTGATAACATAATTTCAGCTCATGAAATACCTCACTCTTTGAAATGTCAATGAAGGCTAGGGATGTTGATGAAATTGGACTTATCCAAAGCATATGATCACTTAAATTGTCAAGTCCTCCTTCAGATGCTAGCAACCATTATATTTTCTTAAGACTAGATATGATGGATTAGATCCATGGTAATAACCCCTTTCTTTTCTATTATTCTCAACATATCTCCCTCAAGGAAATTCCTCTCCATCTAGGGCTTGAGGTAAGGCGCTTGCTTATCCCCATTCTTGTTTATTATCACAATAGAAGACTTGGTCCATTTTCTTCAAGAGGCAAAGTGAGAGGGTCACATCAAAGGAAAAAGATCCCTGAAACTGATCTCTCGGTGACACACCAGCAATTTTTGGACAATAATATGCTCTTTGGAGAATTGAAAATTTGAGAGATTAAAGCCTTGCATGTTATTCTGGAAAAGTTTGAGATAGCCATAAGTATTTTGTTTCCTTCCTGTTGTGTCGTTTTCTGACTTGCTGTCACATCCATGTCTTGCTATTGTATTTATGCTATAGGATAAACAGGGGAAAATTTTGAAAATTAGAGACAGAGCAGAGGATTAAAGGAATGTAAGAGTGATCAGGTGTGGGGAGACCAGATAAGGAGGACAGAGCTTCATATTAGATATACAAGGATTACATGAGCTATGAATTTAGAAAAGGATCATAGAGGAATCAAGACCAAATCGCAATCGTATCAGCATAGGAGAGGCCATGGCAGTCAAGGGGTTGATTTTCATTTAATATTACAAACATATTTTAACAGAGGAAAACTTTGTAAAACTTGGCCTAGTGGGCTTGAAATATTATTAAAATTGGTAGATAACACTTTTGGGTACGGAAGTTGTGTATATATAGAAGATGTGTATATACAGAGGTTGCACCTATATAGAGGCTACATTTTTGTGCATATATGGAAGTTGTGCCTATACGAAAGATATGCGCATATCCTCTATATATCTGTCACTTTCTTATATGTGCATATCTTCCATATATACACGTATTTTATGTATCTGCATCGTATATGTGCAAATTCCATATACAGAAATTACACATATACAGAAATTGTGTGTATACAGAAGATATGCGCATATCTTGGGTATATCCATAACTTTCTTATATGTGCATATCTTCCGTATATGCATGTCGTTTATGTATCTGCATCATATATGCATAAATTATATATACAAAAATTTTGCATATATGGAAATTGTGCATATACAAAAGATATGCACATCTCTTCTGTATATACTTAAATTTCATATATGCACAAATTCCATATACAGAAATTGCGCATATACAAAAATTCTGCATATACGCATTATATGCGCATATCTTTTGTATATGTGCATCTACCGTAGATGCGCAACTTCCATATCTGTGCATATCTTCTATATATGCGTAAATTTCTTATATGTGCATATCCTCCGTGTATGCACGTCTTTTATATATGTGCATCTACTGTATATGCACAACTTTTATATACAAAAATTGCGCATATATGGAAATTATGCATATACGAAAGATATGTGCATATGTTCCGTATATGTGTAAATTTCTTATATATGCATATCTTCCATATATGTACATCTTTTATGTATGTGAATGTACATGTGCAACTTCCATATATGGAAATTTTTCATATACGGAAATTGTGCATATACAGAAGATATGCGCATATCTTTTGTATATGAAATTTTTTTCTATATGCACATATCTTCCAGGTATATGTGTAACTTCCATATATACACATAACCTTCATGTATGTGAAACTTTAGTATATATAAATTTTGTATATGTGCATCTTTTGTATATGTGCAACTTTCGTATATACACATATCTTCCGTATATGCGTAACTTTCTTATATGTGTATATCTTCCGTATATGCATGTCTTTTATATATGTGAATCTACAGTATATGCCCAACTTCCATATACATAAATTGCACGTATACGGAAATGTGCACATATAAGAAAGTTATGTATATATGGAAGATATGCACATATCTTCCGTATATGAACAATTTCTGTATATGCACAATTTCCATATACAGAAATTGCGTATATATGGAAATTGTGCATATACGGAAGATATGCGCATATTTTCGGTATATCCCTAACTTTCTTATATGTGCATATCTTCTGTATATGCATGTCGTTTATGTATCTGCATCGTATATGCACAAATTCCATATACAGATTTTGCACATATATGGAAATTGTGCATATACGGAAGATATATGCATATCTTTCATATATACATAAATTTTGTATATGCGCAAATTCCATATACAGAAATTGTGCATATACGCAACATATGCGCATATTTTTTGTATATGTCCATCTTTTGTATATGTGCATCTACCATATATGCACAACTTCCGTTTATGCACATATATTCCGTATATGCATAAATTTATTATATTTCCATGTCTTCTGTATATGCACGTCTTTTATATATGTGCATCTACCATATATGTGCAACTTCCATATACAAAAATTGTGTGTATATAGAAGATATTCGCATATTTTCCGTATATGCATAATTTTCTTATATGTGAATATCTTCCATATATGTACGTCTTTTATGTATGTGCATCTACCGTACATGTGCAAATTCCATATATGGAAATTTTGCATATACGGAAATTGTGCATATACATAATCTATGCACATATCTTCTATATATACGAAACTTTTCTATATGCACATATCTTCTTGGTATATGTGCAACTTTCGTATATACACATAATCTCCATGTATGTGAAACTTTAGTATATATAACTTCCATATATGTGTATCAACTGTGTATGTGCAACTTTGGTATATGCACATATCTTCCATATATGCGTAACTTTCTTATATGTGTATCTTCCGTATATGCATGTCTTTTATATATGTGAATATACAGTATATGTGCAACTTCCATATACAAAAATTGCGCGTATACGGAAATGTGCACATATAAGAAAGTTATGTATATATGGAAGATATGCACATATCTTCCGTATATGCACAATTTCCATAGACATCAATTGTGCATATACACAATATATTCGCATATTTTTCGTATATGTCCATCTTTTGTATATGTGCTTGTACCATATATGCGCAACTTCCGTATATGCTCATATATTTCGTATATGTGTAAATTTCTTATATGTGAATATCTTCCATATATGCATGTATTTTATATATGTGCATCTGTCGTATATAAGCAACTTCTATATACAAAAATTGTGCATATATGGAATATATGCGCATATCTTTCGTATATGTGTAACTTTCTTATATGTGCATATCTTCTATATATGTACGTATTTTATGTATGTGCATCTACCTTACATGTGCAACTTCTATATATGAAAATTTCGCATATATGGAAATTGTGCATATACAGAATATATGCACATAACTTTTGTATATGTGAAACTTTTCTATATGCACATATCTTCCAGGTATATGTGCAACTTCGATATATACACATAACTTCCATGTATGTGAAACTTTAATGCAAGCCGATATCAACAGTATGCTATGACCTCATGCATGACAACAACCATTACTCCATTGTACACATTACTACACGAAACCAACAATATGCATAAGCAATGCCTAACCAATTACAAATATACATAAATGCATGTATTTGAACATAATTGATCAGTTTTTGCAATCAACCTACAAGACTAATACACGTAACCAAAGTATTCAAATGTAAATTAGAATACAAGGATATAAGTAGGTGACATAAAATCAACATGTAAGTGACATGTAACCATATGTAACCTGTCACATGCTCATGATAAATACTCTTCATGAAATCAACATCAAATTCTCCATGATAACCATACTACAACCCTAATACATCATCAATCCAATGCAACAAATATATAAGTGTAAGAGACACACATGCAACTGACATGCATGCATGACTAACACATTCAACCCATCTAGTTTGAGAGTTGAACCATGCTCTGATACCACTCTGTAACACCCTCCTTCCACATCTACCCAAGTAACCATGCTAACTGGGATAAAAAATGAGATGAGAGGCTATTATGATTAGATTCGACCTCCTATGTGACCTATGGTAGTGGCTACAACAACCCTCCAAAATTTTTCCTTAGCTTCATTTTGGAACCTCCCTACCAACCTTTTTCATTAGCATGTCTTGCCTTGTCAAGTACACAAACTTTAGTAATTTCCTAGCAGATTTCGACCCTCTGCATCAAAACTTGTTGCATCCCTCTCACAGGTTGTTTCTCTAGACTTGGTCTAGCTAAAGGTTGAGCATCTCCCTCAAGAAATTGTGCAATCATGGAATTATGTCTTTGTACCTACAACCATATTTTCAAACAGAGAAAGAGAGTGAAGTGACCTCACCTTCCATCTGGCTTTTCTCTCAAAATGGTTTCCTAGAGAATATTTTGTGTGTTATGTGTCTGTGTGATATTCTTTTCTTATTCTCTACTTTTCTACATAATTTCCATTCGAATGCATGCACTAATTATAGTTAAATTTATAGATCTAGAGTTTTAATAAAATTGTAATAGTGTAAAAATATTGCATTTTGATATTTTATTATCAGATTTGTTATTACGAATTGTCCAATGGAATATCCATGGTAGTTTACGAATAACCCTCTCAACAAAAGCAACGACTCTTAAATTTATGGTTGTAGCCATATATGATGATAAGGGAGACCCACATATATTATGATGTTCCACATCTACACAACGAGGTGACATTCTACCAAGGGCTCCCAACCCATTTGAGGAAGATTGGAAAGGTGATTGCATCAAAGAATTACCAAAGCTCTAAGGTTCTATTGCAACCGACTCATCTATATAATTCCCTACGAAAATGCCTTTGTATTTATAGGAGGCGGCATCTAGTTTTAAATTTGCATATATTCCTAAGCTTTCTTATGAGCTTGTAGTTACTGACTCATATGAGAAAAAATGGAAGGTTCAAGAACTGCTACTTTAGGAGATGTTACCTTAGAAGAAAAAAAGTCTTCAAGATTTGTTAGAGAAAAAATATTGATCCCATGACTCTTGTATTTTCTATATATTGTTTTGGTGTTCTCACCACCATATATGAAAACAACAACATTCATCTTGGCTTGTGTGGAGAGTGGAGAAAATCATTCAGGAGTTGTTGGCTACATGGGACCTGACCCAGGTTCAGCAGTGAGTTTAGCCAAGAAAATCCCAATACTATTGGCCCTTTTGGCAATAGTCCACGGAGCGTGGACTGAGGTTTCACCCGAAGTAGTATGGGAGGGTGCTAGAACTAGGTTTTCGATGTCTTGATGAGGGTTTCGGAGGTTCGCGATCCTAAACTGCGCCCTATGCTACTCTGCGTAGCTTTCTATTCTTTACAACCCGTGCACACCTTTGTAATTACCATATTATCCCGATCTGATCCTGATTTTGCTATTATATTATTGCTTTAACTTAGTTTATAAAGGCACCATATTCTTTATTACTTGTTCAACTTTCAGAATAACATGCATACTTGAAAACAATATAAATGCATGAAGATAACTAGAACATAGAAGTACAGATCTACAAACAGAGACACAACATTCTAAATAAATCTTATCTTTATTAATACTGAAGTTTAGTGATAGACCTGACTCCGCCCTGCGCACTCAGCGGCAGAGCCTCTTCCTACTGCTACGACCCAATACCTTAAGATCTACTTCTATCTTGTAACAATGCCTTCGCATCTATCTATTACTTCCAAAAACTCTGAGACCCACTTTACACCTAGAGCCTCGCTCTATTTATACAATCCCATGGTCCATGAACCATGGGTAGGCTGACATACTATACATTAAATTACATTATTTCAGGGCAGACAAGGCTAGACTCTCACACTTCGCACCCGCATTTCGCGGGGTCTTTACATTACACTTGACCAAAACTCGCGTTGTTATCTAGTAAATATAGTCCAGCTCATCGTCGCTTTCATCGTCACGCACTGGTTCAATGTAGCGTGCTCTTTTCACTGGGTCTAACGAAACAACTAGTGCCGTTAATCTCATTTCTCTCTTGGTGCACAATGCATGCTTTCCCAGTTTCTGGACTATGCACTGTTCCCCTGACCTGTGCACCTAGTGATCAACGCCTATAGTCCCTTAACTGCCATATTGTTGCGCAATAATTTCATGCATGTATCCAAAAGGGTAGTAAGCATAGAAGGATCCATCCTTGGCTTTAGTTGATCCTTACTACCTGAAGTGGAGGCCTCCACGAAGCTCTTCTTAGCTTCCATGAACACCTCCTTTGCGTGTTCTATGTCTAACCCAAGTTCCTTTGTAGGAGCCTTGCGAATCCATGTATCTTTCTCGAGCTACTTTCCCTTATCCTCCCCTGTGGTCGTACCACTTCTCAGCATCATGCTCACATTTGGGTCTTCTTTGCATGATTCAGACCTCATCATTTGGATATCCTGAGTCGGAGGAGGCTGGAGTACCCCTTTCTCGTGCATCTGTTTGATCAACGTAGGATAATCTACCATTTCATGATCAAATTGAGCACAATATGAACAAGATATTCTCGTCAGGTTGGTACAATCACGGGCGTACTTCCTTGGTCCTCTGCAATTGTAACAAATTAATTATTTGTGGCCCCTTCCTAGTCCCATTCCTCCTCATCCTCAACCTCGCCCCTAAAATCTAGCATGTGCCATCTTCGTAGCTTGGTTGAGGGCTTGCATTTCTATCTACATCCTATATGCTGGGTTGTGGTCCATCATTAACTCGTAACTACGACAAGTGCACTCTTCGTGGCCTACTGACATGCAGAAATTACAAAACAACTATTAGGGAGTCTGTGTATACTTCTGCAACAAATGAAAATTATCCATCATGTGTTTTCCTCCTATCTGACAGATTTCACATCATAACGTGGGTGTCGCACTTGGCCCTGCCTGTGCCTCCGGTCTCAGTAGCATTGGCCCCCTTCCTACCAAGTAGTTCGCGAATACTTGATAGTGGTCCCTGTCATGGCCCTGGCCTTTGCATTTTACGCACCATACTTCCTCGCGCGCCTCTGGCCACTATGCCCTATCCTGCTTTGAGCTCTACATTTCCAGGTAAAGATTTTGTAGTTGCATGTGGATTTGTTGAATTCCTAGCCCCAGATCTTGTATGGGTGTCTCATGCAACCTCATCGCCATTTCTAGTGCTTCAACCTGGGTAGAAAGTTTTTGTTGTGATAGTGTCGTCCTTAGGTGCAGTGTCAAAGATGCCACAAACAATGTACAATGTTGTGCATCCGTGAGCTTCATATTAGCCTCACGGATCGTATTATTCAGTTGCTGATCTATATCCCAAGGGGTCTCGCTTGGAAGAATAGAGATCTCTTTAAACTCGATGATTGAATATTTCTTTGATTTTAGCCAACTAGATTCTCTGTTCAACGCATGTTGGATATTTGTTATCCCTGCATTTGGGTGGTCATTAGAGTTCTTGATATACCATGTCAATGCATGATCCTGTAGCGCGGTCACCAATGTAGCTTATTTAATGTATTCATCTGTGACATCTTGTGCTTCCCACACTGCTCTTACCACAAACCAGAATTGGTCTAGATCCTCATTTCCTACCCTTCTAAATACAAGTAGCTTGATTGCGCTCACCATACTAAACTTCGAGGTTGGTAGAGGTGGAGTGGGTGGAGATGGAGGTGAAGGAGGTGAAGCGAGTGGTGGCATGGGTGAAGGTGGTAATTGCGGAATTATTTTCCTTATCAAATTGACCGCACTTCTTGGAAAGACCTGAGTGAGCTCTTCGTTGCTCTCTCGTGAAGGTGAAATTAAGGGACTGCTTCCTAATCCCCTGCTACCTTTGTATATTTTTCCGCTACGCATCGTTCTAAACATTAATATATTCACATAACCTACTTTTCACATAACATCATCTTCTGATTCTTCCTCTCTTGTAGATTCTGATTCTTCCTCCTTTAGCTCAAACCCTATCTTCTCAGGTTCCTTTGGTTGGAATTCATGTTTAATAACATCTTTCAACTCTCTGAACACCACATCTCGGTTGTACACAATCTTCCTTGTTATTGTGTTCCAAAGCTTATAACCCTTTAAATCGTCCCTATACCCAACAAAGATGCACTTTTTAGATTTACTATCCAACTTGGTTCATTTCTCCTTGGAACATGTACATATGCATCACATCCAAATACCCTCTGATGTCAAAGAGAGGGTTTCTTACCAGTCCATACCTCCGATGGAGTCTTATCCTCCAACAATGATGAAGATGATTTGTTGACCAGGTAAAATGCTATCTCCACCATCTTTACCTAGAATTCTTGTCCTAACCCGACAACACTAAGCATGCTTCATGCCCTTTCCATCAATGTCTTGTTCATTCTTTCTACAACTCCATTTTGTTGAGGTGTATATGGAGTGGTCCTCTGCCATGCTATACCATACTTCTTACAAAATTCTTCAAATTCCTTACTGCAAAACTCTCCACCATTATTTTTCCTTAGCACCTTTATCTTCTTCTTTGTCTAGTTTTCCACCAGAGCCTTAAATTATTTAAATTTGTCAAAGACTTCAGATTTCTTCTTAAGGAAATATATCCATGTATTCCTTGAGAATTCATATATAAATGATACATAGTACACAGACTTACC
>APFE031447356.1:0-24072 GCA_000404065.3 Pinus taeda | reverse complement strand
ATTAGTTATTAGAGTCCAATAAAGTATGGAAAATGAATCAACGGTTTTCTTTTTGTATTTATATGTACACATTGTACATAGTTATTTGAGGAGATATCATAATAAAAATTGAGTTCATTTTCAAATTCGTGTCCCCAACAATGGTATTAGAGTGGTGATTCATCCGCCTTGTTGATTAAGTTGAGCCAATTGCTTTGTGGCCTTCTAGAGCATACATGTTTGGGTGTTTTGCAAACATTGCAATATTCCTTTGTATATGTCAAAGTGATCTACGTAAGCCCTATCTTTGTGGAAGACCAAGAGAGAGGCGACAAGGTTGGATTGGATCAGAGAAAGAATCTCTCGACTATGATTTTTGATGATTTGATCATTGTGTTGCAATTAGCATGTACAATTACAATAGTGGAAATGTTGTTGTTAAGTAGGCAAGAAAAATTTTGAGATCATTGTGAATCTTTCAAGCTAAGACATGTTGATTTAATTTAAGAAAAGAGGAAAGGTTTCCTTTTGTTTTGAATGCTATAATGAACTTCTCTATTCCTAGAACAATCTGCGCCCCATACATGATTTCCATGAACTGAACATCTTTGTTAATTTGAATCTTGGCAAAGAAAAGTTTCTTTAAATTGTGATGTTTCCCCCATCATTCAATTGAAGTGAAATTTCTTGGGTGTTGTAGTCTCCCTGACTATGCTCTTCATGAAAATTATGACCCCTTTCGAAGTGTTGTTGAGCGCGTGGAGAAATAGCTTGATTTGCATCACTACATAGATCCAGAGATAACTGTGCATATTTCCATTGCTAAGATTGACTCTGGGAGACTGTGGAATAACCGATGATTTTCTAAGCTGAGAGAACAATGTCGTCATAGAAGTACTGAAATGGTGGTTTTCATGGCTTTTCTTCACGGCCTCATTCATTCGATTCAGATTGTTTTTTTATTATTGACTAATTCTTGTGCTAATTTAGACTACCCAACTCTGCAATTTCATTGAAAGGAGTGATTTTGATTCATGACAAGTGGAGAAGAGGAGATTCTGCACTTCTCCAAATGGGTTTTAGAATCACCTAAGCATATCAGTCGATCAAGTCTGATGTGTTGGAGTGAAAGGAGAAAAAAATTGTGACCATGATTGTTTAAAGCATAAGTCATATAAATATTGTATTCACGTTGCACCCTTTGATCATGTAATAGGTCTTTGGAAATATATGCAACATGATCCATTCAAGCTCTAAATCCCATCTTTTCAATTTTCAAATGAGTCAGTACCCACACTATCGCAGTGCACCAATAATGTTGTAGACCAAAAAATGTGGGGGGTCCAAGTTGTTTACTTTTACACTACATAGAAATTGTAGTTAAAGAAGAATATAGTCTTGAGCCAACATCTATCAAAAAAATTTCTAACATGCTTTCTAGCCTTGACTTTTCAGTCATAAATATCTGAGATCTAACCCTTATGAGTGCACAGTAAATATTATTTATAGCCTTCATCTTAGGTCATTCGACTAGGATATGTATGACCTTTTGGGATTACAGTTGCATGGATTCATGTAGAAGCATTCATACAGTGAGTGAAAGAATATAAATTTGATTTGTTCAAGCAAATAAATTCAATACTGTGTGTTTAATTGGAATAAGTGGTGAAAAACATTTAAAGTTTTGAAGCATTTAGTACAGTACTAATTATTTTATCGGCTGGCATATTTGATTTAAGTGAAAAATGCTTCAAATGGGTCAATGGGTTGACGAGATTTAAAGTAAAAAATTCATATGTTTTTTATCTTGTTACAAAGGTTATTTTAATCTGGAATATTTGTTGAATTACATTTTGAAATGGGTGCATTTTCGGTTGAATATGATAGCCTTAATCTGACCAAGCTTGATAAAGTATTAGAAGTATTGAATACTCTAATTAAATCTAATGTTGATGGCATATTAAATATCAACAAATTTATTCTTGTTGATATCCAATTTGATCTACATGATCTATAGAATACATTTGAATTTCTCCAAATAGAGTCATAGTTACAAAAGGATGAACTAGAAGAACTAAAGATGAGTTGTAATTTTGACCATGTTTTTGTTCAGAACAACATGTTTGAGCATGACTCAAAGATTTATCAATGGTTATAGATTGATTAACAGTTAGAAAATGGTAATTGAGCATTTCAATGAACCAACAAAGCAAGTGTATGCAAGGGTCATTTGCATACAGATGTGAAACCTACAGTTCCCAAGAAATTCATTAGGCCTTGGGAAGAAATCGTGCATAACAAAATCAAAACTGGTGTGGGATATAATAAGGATGTTTCTTCTCATGTTCTTGATTTTTCCAAGCTTGTAAAATTTCACAATGTTAAGTTTTTCGATGATGTTGTCCCATAATGAATTGTTAGATGCCAATATTGTGACAAAGTTGAACATGAGAATGATCACTGTTATGATCTTGACCCTTATGAACACTATGGAAAGAAGAATCATCATTCAAACAAATGTTTCAAGCATAAGACTAATGCAAGAATGAAAATTAATTTTGGATGGATTTCTCCTTGGGATTGGTCTAAAACAGCTAAGAAGATTTAAATGTCATACCACATGATATTTTTGAGAGTATTGACCAATCTTGCGGTGAAGAGTACTTCATCTTCTCACCTTCTTTCTAACAAGGGGGGAATTTATGTTCTACTAAAGGTTCGAAGATTTATCAAGAAATCCTGAGTTAGGGATAATCATATTTGTATTGCTATAGCCTAGAGTCTGAGTTCATAAATTAGATTCATAGTTGTAGATAGATCTGTTTTGATTTATGTTCCATGATCATTATACTCTATGAGCATAACTGTATGTTTTTGTTGAGATTTTTTGTTTTAATAAATTGGGCAAAAATCTCATGTAGGTGACAGCAATAGGATTTGTTGCTATATTAGCTCTATTTTGTTGGGAAGGAGTTAATGCATCTTATATTTGTTGTGAGAGGATTTATGAGTCAGTTTTATTCTCTTCTATAAAAATATGCCCGTACAGGATATTTGATATGAGGTAGAGAGTGTGTGAGGAAATAAATTATTGTAAACTCCTATTTTAATAATAAGATTGTCGATGCCTCTGTTTGGTGGACATAGCCCAGATTGGTTGGGTGAACCACGTTAAATCACTGTGTCATTTGTGTATGATTTTTTATACTGTATTTGTCTTTTAATTTCCGTTGTGCACTGGTTTGCTCTTACAATTGGTATCAGAGTGTGTTGAGGAGCGAGTGCGTGTGTGCGACAGAGCGACAGGTGGAGTTTTTATGAGATTTGGCGATTAGCGCGGTTTCAGGCGAAACAGTCGCGCCAATAATATACAGTGAACGGATTGGTGTGGTTAATTGTTGATCAGGCACGCCAATTGGCGCGGATCCGAGCTTATTAGTCGCACTAGGGCGCTAATATCCCAATTGGCGCGGATCCAATGGAAATAGTCGCGCCAATTTCGGTACTCAGAACAATTTTTCCTCTGGTGTAGTTTGTCTGTTCTTTAGGTAGCGCCAAGTTCCTTTCGGCGCGCCAACCGAGGACAGTGTTGGTAAAATTGCATTTTTTTCGTTATTTATTTTTTGTGTAATCTGCAGTTTTGTATAGCAGAGCGATTTTTTGATAAAGTAAAGGTAGTATGGTAGAAGGCGAAGGCATTTTGTTGTTAGATATTAATTTGATTGATTAACAAGTTGGAATTGGAGATTGTTTTTTGGTTGATACAATATGGCAAAAACTCAGAGTGCTCGTTTTGAGATCGAGAAGTTCAATGGCAAAAACAACTTCGAGATCTGGAAGGTGAAGACATATGATCTGCTTGTGAAACAAGGCATGGCAAAGGCGTTGATGGGCAAAACCAAACAGCCTTACAACATAACAGATGATGAGTGGGATGAGATGGATGAAAGAGCAGCGAGTGTTATTCGGCTGTGTTTGGTGGATGATGTTTGATTTAATATCGTGTTGGAGAAAATAGTTGTTGGTTTGTGGACGAAGCTTGAGAAGCTGTACATGACAAAATCCTTAACCAATAGGATTCTCCTAAAGCGACAGTTGTACAGTTTGTGAATGAAGGAAGGTACATCGATTACTGATCATTTGAATGCTTTTAATACTCTCTTGGTGCAATTAGAAAGTATAGAAGTAAAATTTCAATCAGAAGATAAAGCTATTACTTTATTGTGCTCATTGCCTGAGTCATGGGATCATATTGTTACTTCTATAAGTCTTAGTTCATCAGAAACCCTTGAGTTTGATGATGTAGTTGCATCTTTATTATCTGAAAGAAACAAGAGAGAAGGTCGAATTTAGAAACCTCTACATCAGAAGCAATGATGGTCAGAGGTCGTTCTAAAGAAAGACGCTTCAGTAGGCAAAGAGACTCACGTTCAAAGTCGAAAGGGAAGAAGAATAAGGTAAAGTGTTGGTTTTGTGGCAAATCGGGGCATTTGAAGAAGGATTGTTGGAAGTGACAACAAACTTCTAAAGAAGATTCTTCGACAGAAAAGAAGAAAGCAAACACAATAGATACAGGTTCGGCATCTGGTTCAGGTATGAGTGATGAAGTGTTATCAGTTAAAGAGCACAATACCTGAAAAAATGAATATAGCAACTTCAGCAGCCTATGATATTGGTTTTTTAATATATTAAAATGCGTAAAAAGAGCAAAACAAATATGCTTTTAGATTTTTTTCTAAAATTGTATGCTGCTTTTAATAAATTTTAATAATTCTATAAAAATATTATTCAATAGTCAATCAATTTTTAACAAATTTAAATATCCTCATAAAAATATGTCTATTAGTTACGATTTTAAAATTAAGATGGACTATACCCAGATGCGGGTGTTAATACAAGCATTTAAGCTTATGAGCCACCCACGCGCCGAGTACATGTTGCCACGCTGCAGACAGGTGGTCGCCATGGGCTCTGGGCTGGCTTCTGCCCCAAAGGAATTTATGAGCATTAAGGGCTCTTCAATGCATTGGATTTCCCAAGGTTCTGTCGACAGTTATCTCGCCATGGCACATACATTCCTTATTCTTTGTTTGCAGTTTGGCTCTGGTTCTGGGAAGTTAGCAGTTAAGGTCAGAGTGGAGGAGGGAGGCTCTGAGGGCAGCAAACCCACCCTCGAGTCCTTCCCCTGCCCAATTCTTGCGGTGTGTTCTCACTCTGCTAAGGTGAATTCGACGTTGGCAGTTGGGTTGCTGGGCTATCGGGGAAATCTCTCCCGCGACATTCTTCTTGGCAGACGAAGGCATAAGGCAACTAGGCTTCATCCTCAGAGAGGTGCTGGGTATCTTGGGTTCATCATGGCTCCTCGCACTGGGCATCATGGGCCTCGCAGGGGAGGCAGTTCTGGGCAGCGGGGCGGCACAAGAGACAGTGGCCATTCAAGCCCGAGGCACATTTCTCCACTGGCTTGTGCTTCGCCTCCCTCCGGCGACTCGATACACTCAGATTCAGACTTAAGCAATGCAGTGCAGACCACGACTTTTCATTACCGTCGCAAGAGGAATAAGCCTGTGGTTAAAGCCATGATAATGGTTATTTTTTCTGAGGAGGATGAGGAGGACGGTAGCTGGACGGCTGAAATGGAGGAAAAGACGCCTCCCTCCTCGAACAATCCTACCAAGTCGAAGGACTCGGCTGATAGCTCTTACAGCCCCGAATTACAGAGCAGGATTGATGAGGAAAGCACCTTTGGATACTCAGCAGAGCAGGCGGAAGCATTACAAGAAATCGGCAGCCTCATAGGAAAAGAGCCCATGGTGACTTCTGCGGGTCCACCGGAGGCTCAAAGGGAGGCTCAAAGCAACAAGCCTTCCTCCCCTCAGAGCAAGATAAAGAATGAGGAGACAGAAGACTCTTTCGATTATACCCTGTACCTTAAATTGCCGCCTGGTATTGAACGTCTTGAAGATCTTCCGGATGGAATGGAGGTGACTTGGGAGCGTGACCCGGAACGTGTAGCAGAAGATCGCAAGAAGCGTGAACTGGAACGAGAAGCTGAGGCGCGGAAGAAGCAGAAAAAGTAATGGCAGATATGTCAAGGGTAAGACTTAGTCTCAGGCGCACGACGGTTTTTCCTTTTTGGTTCAATTTCACTAGGACACGGGCAGCAATGACTGCAATGCTGATTAGAAACACTGTTTTTTTGTAACGGGTCTGGAGGTCTGGGTTAATTTCCAGTCTTTATGTCTGTCTATGTCGCAGTAAAAACTATCTCTGTTGGTTTTTTTGTAATCTCTAGCTTGTATAAGTAGAAGATCCAGGTTGATAAGGAAAGCTTTGACAGAGAGCTGAACACTCAGAGTTTCACACCTCTTGTAAATATTTTTTTTGGTTTTTTAATATAAATAGTTTAGCCTTTGCTCAACAAAAAAAAATTAAGATGGACTATCCCATATCTTTAATAAGCATGCATGCTGAAATTTCTTCGGTTCAAACTTATATATTGATTAGGTTGGGTTCAAGGTAAAGCCAAAAGTAGAGCAAGGTTTCATAAATTTAGATCCAAGGCACAGCAACTCCAACCCCAATTAATGGGGGACAGGAATTTAGCTTGTGATATAATGGCCTTTAGACTAGATTCCTTCATCACTGTAACAGCATGGATGTTATTAGCTTCTTTGGTTTCTGTGTTTTTGCAGGCCTCCGTTTGTTCTTCAGTCAGCAACAACCCCATTGACAACTGCTGGAACAATGGATATGGCAGACATAATCGAAAAGCGCTGGCAGATTGCGCGGTGGGCTTCGGGAGCGCAGCGTATGGAGGAAAATCTGGACCAGTCTACACCGTCACCACCCCGGTGGACGATGCCACAAATCCACCAGCTGGCAGTTTGAGATATGGCGTATCACGTAATGGTCCACTCTGGATTACTTTTGCTCGAGACATGAACATCAAGCTTCAGATATCCCTGCCTGTGACAAGCCAGAAAACCATCGATGCAAGATTTAAAAATGTCCAGATTGGTAATGGGCCCTGCCTAAGCGTCGACAATGTGAACAACGTTATTATTCATGGCTTGCGAATCAGCAACTGTGTGCCCAACTCGCCGGGCTACGTTCGGGTGTCGGAGGGTGATGGTGGTCTGGTATTGATGGAGAAACAAGACGGAGATGGTATATCTGTATCGTCGGGTTCCACTAATATATGGATAGATCACAACACCCTCTCCCAGTGCGATGATGGTCTCATTGATGTCACCACAGGTTCCACAGCAATTACTATTTCCAACAATCGCTTCTCTAACCATGACAAGGCAAGTTACTTTTTGGCAATTTTTTTTATTTTTATTTTTTTATGGCAAATTTTAAGCATATTCTGCAATATGATAGATAAGCCTATGCGAATATTCACAATTATCTTTAAATTGATTCCCATTGTAAATTTCAAGAATATTTTTAGAAATTACACTTGAAAATACTTTATTTAGATTTCAACCATTTTAGATTAAAAATTGGAAAATTCTATAACTAAGCTAGATTTGACTTTTAAATGCTTAAATTCAGTTAGATCAAGAGCGAAATAATTAGTCAGCCAGTTGTTTTTACATGGGTTACTATTCGCTGTAATAGAAATAGATTCGCTGGCTTGTTCTATCCAATAAGAATATGCTAATTATACCAGCATAGTAATATGAGTCTAAAGAGATATGGTGTTCTATCCAATAAGAATATGCTAATTATACTAGTATAGAGCCATCTTAAATACAGATCTAACATGAGTCTAGAGTGATCTAATTTCTTCACGTGCAAATTTTTTTTTGAGCAGACATTATTTAGAATGTTTTGTATAGTTATTTAATCCTTTTTAGATTTTTTAAAATTTTGATTTTGACCGACCACATGAGCAAAATTTCAACTTTATGATGATGATGATGATGATGGTTAACCTCCACCGAGACCAAACATTGGTCTATCGGACTTAAAGATACAAATTATTTATTTTGATTTAAGATTTTATTCCTATGCTCAAAAAGCTTGGAGAGAAGGTCAGTATTGTAACAAAGATTGTGAAACTGAGACCTAATGTGGTTGTACGCGGGGCACTCTAAGAGGAAGTGGTTTTCATCGCCAATGTTCCTATTCTCACATATATGGCAGATCCTTTCCATCCATGGTGTTTTAGGAACTGCCCAACGACCTGTTTCACTATGGAGCTCGAGTTCGTTCTAATCTTTGCTATATTAATTTTCTTCTTTGAGCTAGTTAAAATAGAGAGATACTTTTGATCTTCTAGGGTGGGATTGATGACCTTCTTATAATAACTTAATTTTCTTTTAGCCGCTAAATCTTTTTCACACCACATTTTTTCTTTGAACTTAGAAGTAACAATATCTTTAATGTTATTTATGCTTTGCAATGCATCATTCTCGTTGATCGCACAATAGTTTAACCAGGCCCTTGTGTCTTTATGCCACCCTCGATTGAGCCTTAGGTGGTTTTGGCTGGAATTTAAAGCTAGCTTATGAAGTCTATGATCGTCTATGTTATTGAGTTTGTGCTTGTACAACAGAAACTTAATCATAGCTAGGCTCTCAATAACGGAAATACCTACTTCTATAAGGAGAATAGGATAGGGTGTATTACTTTTAATTTTCAGGTTATAAGTTATAAAACGCTTTTGGATTTGCTCAATCTTTCTCCATGATTCTCCGGAGATGTTGCAACCCCAAACCCAACAGCCAAACCCAACAGCCATATAAGATAACAGGAGTGACTAAAGTTTCAAAGAGGAACTTCTTTTTGTCCCACATTACAAGGTTTGTTGTTTTACAATTATTTTCAAGACCAAAATAAGCTTTCCACCCCCCATTAATCATTTTCTCAATGCTATGGTTCCAGTTGAGCTTGTGATGAATATCAATTCCTAGGGACTTGTAAGAATACACTTCTTCCAAGTTATTATTTTCATACATAAAATTAGCGTAAGTGTCCTTCTTAGATTTGATAATCATAACTTTTGTTTTGTTAGTGTTAACTGTCATACCCATGGTAGAGCAGAAATCCTTAAGAAGCCTGAGTTGCTTCTTATCAAGATCAAACGGGCACCTTGCCAAAAGAACAATATCATCAGCATAGAGAAGAAGGATGATGAGTGATAGGTACCCATGGTAGAGCAGAAATCCTCAAGAAGCTTGAGTTGCTTATCAAGATCAGACGGGCACCTTGCCAAAAAAACAATATCATCAGCGTAGAGAAGAAGGATGATGAGTGATAGGTTGAATAATGGTTGAAGCTTTCCTTACACATCATATTGGGTTGTAGAGTGAACCTATGAGCTCAATAATAGATAGTTGATAATGATAAATTTTAATCACCATGTATGCAGTAAGTTAATGATTGGCTTGTTGTCTAGTTTGTTGCCTTTTCATCTTGTCTATTAAATATCTCTTTATTTTCATCCATGGTATAAGATAGAAATACAATACCCAATTAGATAATACTTTATATTTTTCATTTACATTTCAAACTTTATTACTATTTCAAACCTTAATTACTACTTTACTTCTTAATTAAAAAAAACAAATTGCCCATAAAACATAGTTAAAAGTAAATTTTGGAGTTAATAAAATAATATTATTATTGAAGAAAAAAACTGTAATTTATTAATTGGGTAATTATCTATTATCTATTATTATTTATTATTATTTATTATTCAATTCTTTCTAACATAACATATTATTATTATTCTTTTCTAATTAAAAAGGAAGCGAGGCCTTTTCAATTAAAAAAAAAAAATTGTTTTTTTATTTTGAATTTAAGAATATATGAAAATAAAAATATAAAAACATTTACAATTATCTTTAATGATTTTTGATTTCATTTCTATTGTAAATTTCAAAAATATTTTGAAATATAATTTAATATTTTTGAAAATTGCAATTGACCATACTTATTTAGATCATAGTTACCAAGTTCCCCGTACTGGGCAAATAAATTCGAAAATTCGCTATTACGATCCGATTCCCGATTCGTAGGAAAATACGTGTGATACGATACGATACGGATTTGTGTGATCATAGTTTTATATTAACCTTTTTTATGAAATTTTATATTAAAAATTAGCCATTGAATAGTGATAGGTTGAATAATGGTGAGTTTCAATAATGGAATAAACTAATTTCCATGTTAAAAACACTAGTTTTTACATTAAAAAATTATATAAAATTTATATTAAATTACAGTTAAATATAATAATTTCTTTATTAAATATAATTTTTTATTAAAATATTATATAAAAAAATAGTTTTATAGTATAGTTGATAATAGTAAGTTCAGTAATGGAAAAAATAATTTCCATATAAAAACAATAAGTTTTTATATTAAAAATTATATAATTTATATTAAAAATACGTATATAAATTTTATTAAAAAATAAAAGTTTTTTATTAAAATATTGTACAAAAGAATAATTTTTTCATATAGAAAAAATTTTAAAATTTATTTTTTCAATTTTCTATTTTGTTGGATGACAACAATTATTATAGTTATTGTTTTTATTTAAAATAAAAGATGTTGTGGAAATCAATGAGATGAGTTCTTTTTCTTATCTACCTAAAAGATAATAGCACACCTTTGTTGTTAAATAAATTTGGATCTATTAAGAATAGTGATTGAGACATAAATTTTGACTTATGTGGAGATCACTTTAAACCCACTTTTAATATCCAAGGTATTATTTTGTGTATGTGGAGATCACTTTAAATCCATTTTAAATATCCAAGGTCTCATTTTGTGTGTTGAACTTAAGAGATTTAGTTATATATGTTATTAGATTTTACTTACATGTTTTTCACTTTGCAATACTAATAAATTTGATGCATTTTGTCCTTCATTATTTTTGAATTATCTTATATAGAGATGCAAGGTAAATGTTGGAAATAAGTAAACAAGAGTATCTTTATTAGAGCCAGATTTAATGAATTTTCTTTGAATTTTTTAATATAGTAATCATTCAGTCCATTTTTTAAAAAAATTGAAAAAAAAATAAAAAATTAATATGTTAATCATGTTAAGATGTATATTTCTGAATTTTTTCAGTATTGAATTTTATATAGACGATTTTTTTCTTATCAAATTGTATTCGAACTTGAATTCGAATTCCAATTTGGTAACTATGGTCAAAACCATAGCTACCAAGTTCGGCCGGGCCAGGAAAATTCGGAAATACATTCGATTTGGTTGCAAATTTCGAAATTAGAATATGGTACGGTTTTTTTTAAATAATTTTTTTACATTAATTTTTTATATAATAAACCTTAAATGGTAGGTTAAACTTATTAACTTACTACAATGATGATGGATAGAATTTGGTAAATAAAAAATTTTATATTAAAAAAATTATAATAAATTGTAAATGGTATGTTAGGAATATTACTGTTATGACTGAATTTAGTAAAATGATATGTTAAGAATATTACAATTATGATAAACTGTAAATGGTATTTAGAATATTATAATTATAATGGAATTTAGTAAAATGGTATGTTACTAATATTATAATTATGATGGAATTTAATAAAAATTATTAGTATAAAATTTAATATTTAAAATAAAAAAATTTCTATATTATTAATAGGGTAAAAAAATTACATATAAAATTTAATATTGGAAAAATAGAAATTTCTATTTTATTTAAAACATAAATTTTATATCTTAAAAATTCATTTACTATTAAATTTGGTTAAAGATTTTTTGTCAAATATAGTATATAATAAAATTCATATTAAAAAAGTTAGAAATTGTAAAAACAATAAATTATATATTAAAATATGTAAAAAGTAAGTTTATATGTGTTTAAAAATAATAATTCTTAAAAACAAAATAAATTCTTATATAAATATTTATAAAATATATAATCTCCAATTTTTGCTATTTGAATTTTATACTTCCCCTATTCCCCACTAGTAACAAAATCGAAACGATGAATTAAAGTTGGGGTGTGTTTCTCCCTTCCTGTCTGTTTTGAATTAAGTAGAATGCATATCTGGACTAACAAAATAATCTACACTATAAACAACTCTTTGAAAGTGTGTTTTACTGAGAATTCTAAATCTACTAGGAACTAATTATGTTGTTTTAGTTATTAATTAGTAATGTTGTTATTTTATTTTTAATTTTATTTGAGAAGATGTTTTTTAAACTATTATGATTAAAATATAGATTTTTCTTTTTTAAATAATTTAATTTTTGAAAAATTTCTACTTCCAAATTTTTTTCATATTGTATTTTAGATAATCGAAATTTTTTATATATCGTATTTGAATTCAAATTTGGTAACTATGACCTAGATCATAATCACTGGATTTAAATTTAACTCAAGAATTCAGAAATCCTATAGCCCAGATAGATTTGATTTTTAATATATTAGATTCAATTAGATCAAAGGCGAAATAATTAGTCAGCGAGTCGTCCTTCTGTTTTCATTGTTTTTCTGCATGTGCTGCTGCTCGCTTGCTTGTTTCATGTGACGAGAAGAACATGTTAATCATATAGGTTCATATTGGTAAATATTAATTATCATATATATATATAGAGTAAGTTAATGATTGGTTTGTAGTCTGGTTGGTTGTTTTTTATTTTTTTTATTAAATATTATTTTAGTTTGGAAGTGAAAATGCGATACCCAATTGGGAGTGTACCGGAGGGAGGCCGTGTGAAAGTTTGCGGGTTTTCCAAAGGTTATTCTGGAGTTATGTTAGTTTTTTTTAGGTTTGAATTTATAGATGTAGTTTTTGGAGGCTAAAGCTTTTTTTTTCTTTTCTGTTTCTTTGATGTTGGGTGGACTTTTGTTTGTATTGTACATTATTTTTTGACTCAATGATATAAAAGTATCCATACTTGCTTTAGCAAAAAAAATGCAATAATCAATTGATTGGTTGACTAAAAAGATACTTGTCATTTGCATTTCAAACAATAGTTTTTACTCTACTTTTTGATTATTTGTCATTTACACTTCAAACCTTAGTTACTGCTTCTTGATTAAAGATTTTTAGCCCATAAAACATAGTTAAAAGTAAATTTTGGAGTTAATACAATGATATTATTCCAGAAGGAATGAAACTGTAATTTATTAGTGAGTGATCATTCAATATTATTATTTATAAATTAATATTTTAATAATCATAAATTAACACAATTAGAAGGTAAGAATTTTTGGAAAAATAATAAATGTGATTTTATTAAAATATATCGATGAAATTATTATCTTGTTTTAATATGAAATGATGTTATCAATGAATATTAAGGTTTAGTGTTTATAATGAAAAGTATAAATTATTTTTCAAATAGTAAGAGGGTTATTTAATTTTTTGAAAGTTAAATCAAAAGTTATTCATATTTGTGAAAATATAACAATTTTTTGTATTTGTGTTATATGGAAAAATTTTTCTCCAAATCAGTATTAACAATGTTTCAAATATAAAAATAATAAAAATAAATCTAATTAAGTTTTTAAAATTTTGTAAAAAATACTTATTTTATTGTTAAAATGTATAGTTTTTTTTTATGGGGTGTAGAATAGAGGATGATGGGGCTTATTGTTAAATTACTTTGTGAAAAAGTCACTGATTCCAAATTTTATAGGTAAAAATCCAATTATGTTAAAGGTTGGTGTGGCCTAGAAATGGTGCAATCCCTTGATTATTTCGGGAGTTTAAATACCCCTAAGTGACGATCTCTCAAGTCATAGATTGAGCCTATATTATATCTATAAAAGACACATATCACTTAACCAAAAAATGTAGTTTCATTCTAATATCTTCCCATTAAAATTTGATAACTAAAATTTAAATTACAAATTTCAAAAAAATTCTAAAATCTAATACTACACATGCAGGTAATGTTGTTAGGGCACAGCGATTACTATAACGGAGATAACAACTTGAAAATAACCGTTGCATACAACCACTTCGGACCGAGCCTCACGCAGAGGATGCCAAGGTAAATTCACCCCGCCCTGAATTTTTCTCTGATACGATCAATCCCTAAATTAAAATACCAATAACAACAATTGAATTAAAATGAGATGAGATGAATATATTGTGATGAATGATGTCAGGGCTAGATTTGGATACGTGCACGTAGTGAATAACAATTACGAACCGTGGGGAATGTATGCCATTGGAGGAAGCATGCATCCGACCATCAGAAGTGAAGGAAATCGGTTCGTGGCCTCAGATAATAGGTTTACGAAGGAGGTGACAAAGCGTGATTGTGAGCCTGAATCTACTTGTGGGAATGGCTGGCTTTGGGTCTCAGTCGGCGATCAATTTCTCAATGGAGCATACTTCAATCAATCTGGTACAGGAACAGCTCTTCCACCGTACAGTGGAGGGCAAAGATTTGCAGTTGGCAGTGGGAGCTTAGTACAAACCATGACTCAGGAGGCAGGAGCTCTGGTGGGCTAATTTCCCTCGAAATTTTGTGGATCTGAATTATCAATATTCATGTATTTACGAATTTCTAGGTTGGTTAATAATGTTGGATAAATATATGAATATTCATGTATTTACAAATATCTAGGCTGGTAAATCATGTTGGATAAATAATAAATATTTAATTTTGTTTGATAATGTTGGATAAATAAAATAATGTAACAGTTTTTATTTTTGTAAGTTTGGTAGGACTTTCTTATTTCATGTCCATTACACATCTCCTTACGGAGAAGGGTAATCCAAGATTTGAAGTCAAGACTTCCGATTTGGTGAGACTTCATTTCCACAGCCATTACCACTTAAACTACCCCATAAATTTCTAAGTTGATAATAATGTGAGATAAATATATCAATATTCTATGTATTTAGACATATCTAGGTTGGTTAATAATGTTGTATAAATAACAAATATCTAGTCTCGTTCATCATGTTGGATAAATAAAATGATGTAACAGTTTTGGTTATTAAAAAATTTAATATTAATATTATATTATTTTTTTAGATTTTTATTACACTACTTTGGTTTCATGATTTTTAATTGGTTTGTAAGAATGCCTTTACAAATATCTAGATTGGTTAATAATGTTGGATAAACAATAATATTAGCTTTTCGTTAATAACGTTGGACCAATAAAATAATGTAACAGTTTTGTTATTAAAAAAATTAATATTAATATTATATTATTTTTTTTTTTAAATTATTATTTGGTTTTATGATTTTTATTGATTTATAATTTTTATTATTAAATTGTAATTTTAAATGTGAAATAGATTTAATTCTAAAACATTAATTGTATTTAATTATTTATGTTTAATAATTATATTTAAAAATTTAATATAATTTCGATAATGTAATTTGATTATTTTTCTAAATCAGTTTATTCAAAAAATTATAAATAATATGTGAAATTGGATAATGTAGAGTATGTAAAATTTCAATTAAAAAATAATAATCAAAACTATAATTTTAATAATATATTTAAATAAATAAGAAAAGTGTTTTTCAACAGAAGGATAAGGTTATGTGTGAACACGCGAGCCGCTACAACAAGGCTCAGAATCCTGTCAAAACCATCCCCTCGCCTGCTGCAATAAAACTGGACAGCGTCCACTTGACTGAGCGTATAGAAAGCTTACAGGAACTTGCTTTGGTGGGCAGATGGCACTTTCCAGAAATGGATGATGCCACAATGAGAAAATGGCTTGAGGTTCAGTGGAAACCACTGATTGGATATACTCCCATTGTTTCAAATCTCATGAAGGAGTGGTACTGCTTTCATTTTTTAAGCACCAGTGATGTAGAAACCATTCAGAAGCGCCCTTGGGTTCATAGAAGGAGCTTCCTTGCTCTCTACAGATGGTATATCAGGTACAACCCTCTGAAAAAAAAACCCCTTTCGAATAACTTGATTTGGGTAAAGCTCCCTAACCTTCCCCTGGAGATGTGGTCTAAGGAGACTCTAACTGAGATAGGTAATTCCATTGGAAGATTTGTCTACGTTGACCCAAGGTGTCTTGGGGAAAAAGACAAGCGAATAGCGTGGATTCTTATAGAAAAGGCCTATAGGGGAGGGTTTCCTGACCACATAGAGATTGCCTGGAGAGACTTAAAAATAAAACAAAGACTAGATTTTTGGGGAATCCCCTTCAGATGCTCTGCATGTCACAGGACAGGACACCTAATTAAAATTTTCCCTCAGCACCTAGCTCTAAAAAGCAGATTGTTTCATGAAAAATTCCGGGCAAACTCTCCCTTGTTTTCTAAAAAGGAGAAGCTATCTCCTATAGCCAGTTTGTCTCCGTCAGAACTTGATGATGTGCAAGATTTTAAAAAACTAGAAAACAAAATCAACCAATCTCCTGAGTACTTCTCTCAAGACCTTTCTCAGGGCCACGGTACCAAGCCTGAAAGTTCGTCTAGGATTGGATTCACTGCTGATAAAAAGACTCAAACTATCCTTTGTTCACCTCCCCTGGAACCGAATGACGAAAAAGCAATACCTCCTCCCCCACCAACCATCCAGCCTTTCAAGGAAGTTACAGTGGGCTCCCAAACCATCTTTATTTCATCATCTTCATCGACACCAAAAAAGAACATTATCCCATCCACAAAAGGCAAAGAGCCAATGGTATCTGCCACCCCTCTAAATTCCCCTATCTCATCTCCAACAAATTTGTATGACAGTGACTTAGATTTTCTTCTAAGCAAGAAATCTCTTGAGTTGGAACCCTTAACCATCCATAAACCAAGAAAACCTTCGCCGCCTCTCATAAGCCCGAATTCTGCAAGAAATATAACGGCGAGAAAGAAAAACAATGGAGGTAGTAGACATTTTAAGGGGAGGACTAATGATGCAGACAGAGGTGTGAGAAACCTGTCCCTTGTTGATGTTCCCATCATTGATATGTCAGAGATTCAGCCTCTTAAAGAAAGCGTCACTGAAAAAACTCCCTAATGACCTTCATCATATCTATGAACATAAGAGGTTTGGGAGCAAACCAAAAAAATTTGGCGTTAAAGAATCTATTCTACTTAGCTCAACCATAAATTATTTTAATTCAAGAAACCATGCATAGCAATCATGTGTCCATTTCCTATTTTAGAAAAATGTTTCCCTCATGGCATCTGGTAGCCTCGAAAGCCAAGGGTCTTTCGGGGGGGCTGGTGGTTTTATGGGATCCTGTCTGGATCAGAGCTAAAGCTTATAAATGCTTTGTGGGAATTCTCATCTCAACATCTATCAGAGGAAAAGACTATCCCATTAATATCTTAAATATCTACGCCCCTTATAAGAACAAGATTCCTTTCTGGGAAAAATTATTTGCTTCAGAAATTTTTGGTATTGAATCATTGATGATTGCAGGCGATCTAAACGTAACTCTAAGTTCAAAGGAACGATGGGGGAACTGCAGGAAGAGAGACCCGCTTGCAGATTGCATTAAGTATGAATTTTTGCACAAGAATGTTGTAGATATAACTCCATCCAAAATGATGCCTACATGGGACAATGGAAGAATAGAAGAGGCATACATTGCAAAAAGGATTGATCGATTTATTGTACATGTCAGCATTATTGATAGAATGGACATGCCTTATTCGTCCATTGGGAATGTATTCATATCCGACCATAGGCCGATTTATCTCAGCTGGAGGGAAAAGGGCTTTAGGAATGGGTACCCATTTAAATTCAACAGAATATGGTTAGAAGAACCAGACTTCAATGAAGTCATAACAAAAACATGGAAGGATTTATCTGCAAAAGACATGATAGCCCCGTTTATGACCTTTAGAGACAAGTTGTCCTCTATGAGAAAGGTGTTCAAAGAATGGCAATTTAAAAAAAGACAGTTTGACAGATTGGCCCTTCAAGAAATTCAGAGGGAATTGGACAGTATATCCAAGGCTTTGGATGCCAACTCACTTCCTTTTAGCATGAGATGTCGCATAAAAGAGCTTGAAAGGAAAAAGCAAAATCTTCTGAAGCGGGAAGAAGCCTCATGGAGACTCAAGAGCAGGGCAATTTGGCTCAAGGAAGGTGATAGGAACGCAAAATGTTTCCACAAGTATGCAAATTCCAGGCATGAGAGAAAATCCACATGGAAAATAAGTGATGGTCAAGGGGGCTACCTCTTCTCACAACAAGAAATCTCAAAAGAAGCTGTGAGACATTTTAAAAACCAATATAAAAGAAGGGATGAGTGCAGGTTTCAGGATATCTTATGGGGTATTGATCTGGTCCCACAAATGTTTTATGATGGAAAAAATGAATGTTTGTTCCAACCCATAACAGAGGAAGAACTTCTAGGAGTTATGAAGGCTTTTACGAAGGATAAATGTCCTGGCCTGGATGGCTGGACAATAGAATTCTTTATTCACTTCTTTGATATCATCAAACAAGATTTGTTGAGGATGGTTGAAGCAGCAAGAATCTTAGGCAACATACTGTTTTAGACATTTTTGGGCACTTCAACCCCAATCATAAATGTCCATAAACTGAGGGCTCCTAAGTCCCTAAAACTGTTGCTTCACTGCCTAAAGGAACAAGGTCAAATGATTACATCATCTCCCAGAAGCCACTAAAAACTGCTCAGAAATGGTCAAAACTGGACCATAGTGAAAACCCAGTGCAAAGGGTGCGATGCATATCACCTTCCCAGTGTAAAGGGTACAATGCATACTGAATTGCCCCTCTGTAGGGTGCAATGTTCGGGAATGAACAAATGGCAGGGACAAATTGCGAGCTGGAACATCATCGAATCTTTCAGAAGCTTCCCCTCTGACACTTGCCTCTCTGTTTTCGACCAGGGATGAGTAAGAGATCATCATTCTCCAAGTGAATCAGGAACTATCAGAGAGAGGACACTAATCAAAAGACCCAGGAAATGACTCACCCCAAAATTCTCTTATAAATGGGAATCCACTTAACATAGAGATCCGAGGCTGGAATCTTATACTTATAGAAATATGTGAGGTGGGAGTGTTGTTTCTGGTGTAATTTCTATTGTTGGGTGATTTTAAGCTTTACTTGAGGTGAAGAAGGGCTTTCTTGTAGAGGATGATGCTGAATCAGAAATATTGTTGATATCCTCTGCTGCTTCTTGATACTTAATAAAGCTATTTCAGTTTCCTCCATATCTTGTATGTTGCTATATATGCTTGTATGGTTAAACACATATCTGTCCTTTTATTTATGAATATAGATTTTGTTTTTCCAATGTTCAGTATTGTTAGCTTGATTCAAAAGTCTCTTTGAAGCTGGTGCGACCAAAGGAAGAAGCGACAAGCTGTACAGGAAGGAGAGAATCAAACAAGGAAATCAAGCCGCAAGACTAAGGTTGTCTCCTTTGTTCCACTCTTATCTATTTCATAAAGGAGTGAAAGTAGATTTATTGTTTGTTTCTAAGATAGCTACCATCTTAGTGGGAATAAGAAGCATAGTGGACACTATTCCCGGTAACAAAATGGCGACTCCACTGGGGAGTGACTAGATTGTTTGTTAGCCTATCTTTGTTTCTTTTATAAACTTACAGACGAAGCCTGAAGCAAAGCCAACTAACATTCGAACTGCATTTGCTATACAAATGCAAAGTAGATCAATGTTGCTTCAGTCTATCTCCGAGTTTTGTTTATGAATTAAACAATTGATCTGCAAACAGTCTAATTGCCCTAAGTGGTGGCTCTAGTAACCTCCTTAGATCAACCCCTATGATTTACATATATTGAACATCACTTACTCATCCTAAATCCCTGAACTGAATTGCAAATTGTGAGTAAAAACTCATTTAAAGTCTCACACTAGTACCATCGCACCCTGCCTTCAAAGCAGTCTGTATGCATCGCACTTCCTGAGTGCAGTAGGTGTGCTACATACTGAATTCACTATGTAACAAGTGCGATGGTCAGGGAATGTTAAATTTACCTTCATAATTTGGTTTTTTCCTCACTATTTTCAGTCCTATTCAGGAGTTTTGATGTCTGTGGTCAATGCATCTCTGTGAAAACCCCCTTCTCTTACATCATTCCGCCTCCATAGTGCAAAGAACTGTAAGTGTTTTTATGTATTGTGCGCCATTTTCAGTTCTCTTTTGCAAAGAAGTAGCATAGTCGAACTGTCATTTCTTGCTCTGAAAGTGTCATAGTTGTCATTTTCAGTCATAGAAGACAATCCCATTGGTCTTGATAGTCGATTATACAGTTACTCTCGCATATGATTTGAATTAGTAGTTTTTAAAGTGTCGAAAAGCAATTTTCATTTCGAAATCGCAAAGTGTCTCTCTTACCTTCACTTCATTTTGAAAAAAAAATTGTTGAGTATTGTCGCTTTGAAAAATAATTCAGATTTGCACATAGCTTTCTTATCATCATTCATACATTAAGAAGGCTGAAAACAAATACATGCATGTGCATTTGCATTTAGACTGCTTGGTTTGATTTAGGACAATGCATTTAGCGTGTGCTTTGTGCTCTTCGTTGAAAGATTCTTAACTTTCTTTCCTTAGTAGCTGGGATTTCCATTGCCAAAATAATATTAAACGTTTGTTTATCATCTTAGACTGCATTTTAGGAATTGTATACACATCACATAGTGAATTTGAAAGGCAAATTTTTAAGCAAGATCAACTTAAAATAAATTTAATGAATCTAACAACGCTTTGGAACCTAACATACAACATCTAGCGGTCTAGGCTAGAGACGTATTACGGCGTCGTAAAACCTGGTAACTATTGTTTTCATTGTCGGTTGGGTGATTCCTCCCCTCTGAGACGGCAACTGCCAGTATGGACTTGTGCTCCCACGTACTGTCGAGTATATATTGGGAGACCACAATAGGCTGCATCCTTTATCCTTAGGAAGCCATGTTTGCTGCCCTATCAATTGCAATGCACTGAACACAGCATTCGGGAAGATTGACTGCTGTACCATAAAAATTATTCTGTAGTTTTGCGATTGGTTTGGTAATCCCCTCTTCCTAGATTTCTAGAGAAGTCTATTTTGCTCCTTTTCAGACTCCTTAAAAGAAAAGGTCCTCTGAGCACTTGTCACTTCAGGCTCACTAAAAATTGAAGGCGACTAGAGTCATCTTTTGTTTTTTCTCGACTCTTTAAAATTGAAAAAACAAGTTGTGTCAAAGCGTCTAAAATTCATTTAATTAGAAAACATTTTTCCCTTTTATTTTGAGTTGATCAAGTAATCTGCAATCATGGAAGAAATTCAATCAAAACCCTGTTGTTCGCGAAGACTTACGAGTCAACCCTCATTGACTCCGGAAGCGAAACCATTTCGGACAAAGCGAACTCATTTGACCAGATCAAAGTCCCCTAGGTTGGTTGGAGCAAGCACTCCAACATCCTCAGAGACTCCGGTTACTCCGAACATTTATTGTATCCCTGCCTCTATAGAAGAAATTCCGCAACAACAAAAGGACATTACAACTGATCCTAGTGTGACGGTAAACACTTCTATTCCTAAACCGGCTCCATCTACAGTTGATTCGGAAGGTGTTACTCCCCAACTATCTGTTGCTGCAGAACTTATATCTTCTTCGGCACCAGAAATATTTTACGGACCTGACGGTCTGCCTCTTCCTCCTGGATTGATTGCCATAGAAGAGATTGTGGAAGATCCTCCATCTAACACTCCAATGCAATTTGGAGTTGGGATCGCCCTGTGTCCTTCTTCATCAGAAGATATTCACCTCCCACCGGAAGTTCCTGAAGAATCGCTAAGGAATCCTTTTGATAGGCTTAATATGTCTGAACAACCATCGACATCAAGGAATGTGTTACCCGACACAGCAGTAACAGAAGTTCCTTCTGCTACTCCGATAATGTTCGCCGACGTGCCGTCTATCCCAACCAGCTCTCAATCACTGGATGGAGTCCATGCAGGGGCTATTTCGACAGAATGGACTATTCCCATTTGTTCGTCCGGAATTATATCTGGAATCTCTTACGTTGAGTCTTGACAAATTGATCCTTCACAGTGTCAATTTGGGCAAACCGGTCCCCAAAGGCAAGTCATTCCTTTGAGTATTGGATTATGTCGTATAGAGGGCCGTATACCCTTTCATTACCTTCCTCGGAAGGACAACCATGTGTGAGTTCACAACAAAACTTAGGTTATGCTAGAATTACAACTAGCAATTGGGTGCCAATCCTGCCTCAACAACTAAGAGTTGTATGCTCAATGCAACAAAGTTTACCTATGAGAAACATCCCCACTACGCCGGCTATTGTGGCAATATCGCAAGTACAAGCGTTGCTAGTTGTATGCCAACCTCAAGTTTCGCAGGTTATAATGCAACAATCTCTTGTACCTACGACACAACCGCAATCACCAACTAGTGGAATGGCACAGGTTCAAACAGGGAACGCTAACCCCCATCTTGGTCAAATAGTCAGTACTGGACAACAACTCATGACTTCACAACCATGGCTGGCACAATACCAACAACCGCAATTCTAGCAAGCTTACCAAGGATATGAGCAACAAGTCTTTGCAAGTAATGGGCAGCCGTATCAACCATATCATAATGGTTATGCCCATCAACCTTACCAAAGTTACCAACATCAAATGCATTATGCTGGTATGTAAATACCAACTGCTCAAGCGATTCCATCTTATCTTGGGTATGTTCAACCAAGCCTGAATCAACAGTTGCCTTTTGTGGCAACTTTAGAGTTACCGGATCTAAGTCGACTAACGAACGATCCAATTGCCTATGCCCCTTGGTGGCTGGTGATTCCACATAAACTTTCGTCTGATATTCCTAAATTTAATGGAAATCTAGGCGAAGACCCACCGAATCATGTGATGACCTTTCATCTATGGTGTTCATCAAACACTCTCAATGATGATTCAATCAGGCTTCGCCTCTTTCAGCGAACGCTAACTGGTCCAGCAACAAAATGGTATATCGAATTGCCTAGAGCTTCGTTTGCTAACTTCAGTACCGTAGCCACAACCTTTTTAACCCATTTTCAGTTACCTATAAGGTACGAAATAGGAACTGAGCTACTTACCAATTTCAAACAAATGACGGCCACTCACATATCTGATCATATTCATGAATGGTGACGTCGTCGTAGAATGGTAAAAACATATGTTCCTGATCAGCTATTGGCTGAATGGTTTATTAAGTCTTTGTTACCTGCTATTACAGAAGATGTGGCAAAGGGAGGAGTCGTCACCGAAGAGCAAGTTATTGCTCATGCACAATATGTAGACTTGATCTATACTCAGTCTGGCATGCTCTATGATAAAATCCCTGATGCTCCTAGACCAGAATTTTATGTTCCTCCACCTCCTAAATCAAACAAATACTCTCATGTCGGTGATGGCGTGATAGGTACGACAAGCACTAAAACTGTAAAGGCTACGACGAAAAAAGCCCGCACAGTTTCAAGTCAAAATGAAAATTAAGAACTTCTAGCCTCGAAAGTAAATGCCGTGTCGACAGACAAAGGCAAAGAACCCAAGCAACCAAGAGGCAAGAAGAAATAACAAGGGAAGAAGAAAAACCAGGGGGACTCATCTCCTAAAAAAGCTTTTGCAAACCCTTCTGGGGATAGGAAACCAAAATTTCCATGTCATATATGTGACGAGGATCACTCGACCAACGAATGTCCATATAAAGATGAACTTAGAAAATCCTTCAAAAGTTCAAAAACCTCGGCTGTATTGACTAATCCATTTCCAAACCCAGGAACAAATCTGGTTGCTATTGAAAATGCTTCCCCGTCCCAAGTGCTAATGTTGTCAGTTTTAAAGCAACTGAATGATGCTCTGATATCCACAAGGAGTAAAGATTACGACAATCCATAGATGTTGAACAACAAGGATAATTATCAACCTAGTAGTTCAACAACAACTTCGACCAAAGTTGTGCCACCCATCATTCTTGAATTATCAATAAAACCGCCAAAGGGAGTAGTACACAAATTGACATTTAATCCTCATGCCCGAGTAGCACAACACTATAATATAGTGGAGGATGTCATGCGGAAAGAGTTATTTTTGCTGACAAAACTAACCTCCCTAGGAGTCTAAGACTCTCTAGTGACAAAAAAGACAATTAAGAGCAATCCTTCTCTAAACATACAT
>APFE031447349.1:39162-68658 GCA_000404065.3 Pinus taeda | reverse complement strand
AGATATGGTCGGATTCATTTCTTGATGCTCGATGTGATCTTTCACTTCTTGAAGATTTTTCTTCTTGATATGTCCTTCTATCTCGATAGTTTGAGGAGTGGTAATTCCTGCCAATGCTTTACAAGATATGGTCTGATTCATTTCTTCTATCTCTGGGGTTGGATCTTGGCGTATATCCTCTTCTTTTGATGTTTCTTGATCCTTTTCTTCCTCCTCTTCATACTCTATGTAAAATAATTTCTTCTCAACACACTTATGACCTTTAGTGCATTTGCTATCACAATTGTAACAAAGCCCTTTTTCTCCTTTTTCTTCCAATTGTTTTGGTGTAACCCTTGTAGGTTGTGGAAGGCTAGGAGAAACAACACTTCCATCTTTATAGTTGTGAGGGGTAGACTTCCTTGTTTCCAAAATTTTACTTTCCAATATGTAACAAATCCGTTTTACTATTTCCAATTGTTGTGGTGTTTCTCTAAAGAAGGTGTTGCTCTTTGTATCCTCATAATGTGCTATCATTTCCTCCGTGAAAATTGACCACGTAACAAGTTTTTTACGAGAACAAAGCCCTTTGTACCATAAAAATTGATCTGGTTCTAAATATGAAGATGCAATACATACCTTTTGTAACAGTGTTACACCATGTATATCAAAATATTGCTCCACCTGACATATCCAATTTACTGGATCCTTGCCATCAAACTTCCTCATCTTGCTTTCTCTTGATTTTAGGAGCTCAATATTGAAATGACTGTAACTCTGTACTTGCAGATATTTAAGTTTTGAAACTATGACCTATAGTAGTCCTCTACGTTCTCTTTCCAATGCCACCAGTCTGACCCCAATTGGATTCTCCAATGAAAAGTTATGCCAATTCTCCCACAGTGACCTGATTATAGACTAATTCAGTAGAGCGACCTTGTACAACGTGCCACGTGTCACTGTTTTGACCTTTCAATTTGAAAAACGTATACAAGAAACTACAGCCCGTCCTCTTTCTGTATCTTCTTACGAAATTTTAATCTGATCCCCAGAGAGAAAGTTATGACAATTTTCCCCAGGTCACCTGTTTGGAATGTAATTCAAGAGTCTGCAAAAAGACCAACTTCCTCAGATCATATCTCTGCAAATATCGTGTGAAAAGCTCTAAAATTAGGACCCAAGGTTCAGCGTGATTTCTTATCAAATGGGTTTATTTTTTGATTTCTGAAACGTCAGAGAAAAAGAGTTATAGCGAAAATGCCGCGATGACCTGTTTGGAGCAGCGAAACCCTAGAATCCAAAGCTATGATACGAAATGTTATGAAACCAGCTCAAGAAAAGATAGAAAAGATAGATCAACACCTTAGAATTCAGCCTCTTCGAGGGGGCAACCTCCTTTACATTACATAAATGAACAATTCTTGGATGATACAAATGAAAAGACCTCCTTTCTAGTATATAGGAGTCTAAGGGCTCGATAACATAATAAGAGCCGACAAACAATAATAATGTAAGGGAACAATAATAACAATAGTGGGCTTCTATGGGGCACAATAGTAACAATATGGGCACTACATGGGTACATCAATATAATAAGTGGTTTGTACTAATAACAATAAGGGGTTACACTAGTAGTATAGGGGCCTAACACTAACAAAACTATCCACATGCACTCCACGAGGTCAACAACATCAATATAGCATAACATAATACAATAGGTCCTTTGGTACATTTATTCACAAATATGCTAGTGAAGTGTACGTGATTTAAAGTGAAATTCAAAATGTGGAATTTCGAATTTTTCTTTCGTATCACTTATACAAAAGAAATAATAATGAAAGGAATACTTATGCTGATATTTTGATACCATTGTATCACATAGGCATACGTCACGTGTACTTAAGTGTCAAACAACCTAATATCTTTTCCACTACGATAGTTGTTATATTATTGTCAATTCTTCTACAAAGTGGACTTACTCAACTCCATCAGAATTGTCTACGACTTGTTTCCATACCTTTCCATAATCCCACAAAAGTATTAGAGAAATGGAATTCACAATACCACACGAATAATTAAGGGGCATCTTAACATACTGAAATTTCATGGCCAAAACTACAAAATGTAACTTCATAGATATACAACGCCTATATTCATTTTTACCCTTCTCCACTCTACTCACTGCCTTGAGTTTTTTATATTTTCTTTGAAACTTTTTTTTTATGCATGAGTTGTCTTAACACTCGGCATGTTAGTATAATTATTTTTATCATCTCTACACATTTTCTTACACACACACACACACACACACACACATATATATATAACAACTAACAAAAGTTAAATTTAGGGATTTTCCTTCATAGATTTTTTTGAAAATATCCTGCCACTATGTTAGGCTACTCCAGGAATCTCTATCAACATTCCTTGTGTAACAGGTGACATCACTCCAATACACCAATTTTATTCTCATTTGTGGTTCAATACAAATATAATTCACGAATTTTCTAATGAAACAACAATACTGATCTCTAATCTGATACAATTTTAAGATCATTTCATTCTTAAGATTGGTTCCAATATAGGATTTCCTTGTCCTTTTTAGGTTCTATTTCAATTATTCTACAGGAATTATATTTTTTCACCTTTTATTTTAGCTTTGGTATAGTTTTCTCTTATCCATTCTTGTATAATTATGGTGGTTTATGCATCTTTTCTACACCATCTCTGAGTGCCTTCATGTTTTTCTAGTTTATTGGGAAATTAAAATGCCACTATTACTATTATTTTCCTCTTGATAGTCACTAATTACCCAACCTAATTTGTTGTTTTTGTGATTAATTTTTCTGTCAACCAAAATTTATAATGGTATTCCATCTTATCCTACATATATATGAAATATTTAGCAGGTCCTACACATATGTGATTATCCACATTTTCCTAAGGTATTATCTTATCAACCAATTATCTTGGTTACAATTTATTTATATTATATTTTATGTATGTTCTAGGATCATTTCATCCTTCAAGCTTACCAATCAAGAATTTATTTCACCTTTTTAGGGTCATTGAAATTTACTCTTAACGGTCTTCTTGTATATATAGTTTTTCCATGTTTTCCTTGCTTTGAATTTTCCATTTCTCACACTGTGTACTCAAATTACCAAGGGCAGCCATACATTTGAACTTAAAATTTCTAGTACACAGGGGAATCAATTCCTGAAATTTATGCTATTAACATCTATCTTCATTATATAAATGTTCCAGTTGTCACATATTAATATTAAACATTCCCCTTGTTCCTAGGTTCGAATCCTTGATTATATAGTTGCATATATATTATTTTGTGTCCATTTTAATCTCAAGAGTATAAATGCACAATTTAGTTTCAAAATATTTTTTTCATAAAAATACTCTATATTCTTAATTCATAATGTGAGTTCTTCTACCACTTTATATTGGCTTACAAGCCTATAAGGCTGACCAAGCCTCTTGTAATCATATTGTTTGCTAAATTTCCCTTCCATTGTACCTCTTTCTCAAATAGAATAGTGGCACACATCATGATTATCTATGATTTTTCATATTACTGTCATAAAACTATAAATATTTACTTGGTTATTTGGATCCTTTTTGGAATTCCTTTGATGTTATGTGCTTAATTCTATCCTTAATAAATTTAACACATTTTAGAACATACTATTTTATTATCAGAGTACTACATTCCTCCTTGGATATGCTTGAATATTAATTACTTCATGTACTCCGTAACAAAAATTCTTCAATATATATTTTCTTCCTACTCTCGTGATGTTGAAATTTCCCTTTCACACTCCATATTTCAAGGTTCACCCCCCAAGTAATGAAATAAATTGATATTTATCCTCATTCTATTATTTAATAAGTACTTATTTTGTGCAGATTTGAAATCGGTTACAATATTATTTATTACTAGACTTATGTAACCACTTACTTCACTACATAGTATTATGCAGGAACTTACTGGTGTAACATACCTATTCCTTTTTTGTTATTATTCAAACATATGCACATAACCTTCTTGATAACACTTTGATTTTATAAAAAGTATATAAATCTATATTATCATTCAAGGTAATTCATACATCACATCATTTCCTATGTCACTTTTATTGTTAGTGACTCCTATGTTTCTTCCTACATCTCTTTCTACCCCCACCACTGTCGTTGAAATAATCTCTTTGTATAGGTCTTCAACATAACATATAGGAGCTAATCTTTTTCATTTGAGTGACTTGGTCATAAGGCATACAAGCCCTAAATAACGATAATAACTTGTTAGATCCCATCATATTTGTTTGTATAGCAAAGTAGTTAGAAGATAATTTATCATGGTATACATTTCTCCCATTTTCATCAAATAGATAAATCTACTATAGTAACAACTGATATTTAATAGTATGTATTAAGGCATTTCTAGCTTATGTACTAATAGATACTTCGATTTATCACAATTGATTTTATACCCCTTCTTTTCCATTAACCCACTTTTTTCTATTCTAGGGTACTATTCCTTTTCTCCTTACTTGTAGCAACCTTTACTTGATTAATATTTATATTATCATTACATTTGTCACCATGAATGGAATCACCTCGTATGTTGTTATACTCTACTCACTTTGGTTGCATGTTCGCCTAAAGAGGTCGTCTCTCTTTTATAGAAAATTTGTATATGAAGCAATGTTGTTGTTCCATTATTGATTTTATAGTACCTAACACAAAGGACAAGTGAAAAATATTTAGACAAACTTAGTACACTCATTACATATCTTGTCTATTATATAATGGCATTAATTTTTTTTTTTTATATTTGAACACACATGCACACACACACACGCGCACATATGCTAATGCTTTGTTTTCCCATTTTCTCAGTATAGCCTCAAGATTAAAACAAGAGACATTACTCATTTTGGCATAGATATCACCAACACATTCGTTATCCACTAGCATCATCCCATTTCTTTAAATATATTTAACTAAGCAACTCACTTATTAGTGCATCTTTTGTCTTTTTTTAGTGCATCTTACCCTACTAGGGATATTTTAGAGAGAAATATTGAATTCTTAATGAAATTTGTTTTTGTAAAATAGTTATACCTCAAGTTTCCTAATAACACAACCCTCCTATCCTATATGGAGTGGAAACAAGTATCTGATCATTGATATCCCTCCTCAACCTATTGATGAAATTTTTTATTACTAGTTGATTCGAGTTCTCAATTCTTGTACTCACTCCACCCATTATGTTGTACAAGGTGACACTTAATCTTTTATTGGAAATTGGGTCTAATTTATTTTATGCACATTCTTATCTTACAGGTGTGGGTGGGCCCATGGGTCTCAATATTGAACCTACAACTTTGATACCATATGTAATGTACACCCATCTGTATTTTTTTTCTTCGAGTGTACAATAGTTATACTTTCATTGATTGATTATAATTTTCTTATGTAGGCATATACAAATAGTTCACAAGATGTTATTATTGCAGCTCAATAGCTTTTATTCTCTTTCATGTTATTATCATTGGTCGGACCTGGCATTGCACCAAGAGTGTTGCAACTCCCAAGGTCTCCTCAACTCTATTTATCAACCCACAGTTCGTAAAAACTTTGAGGTGACAATGCTATATGCACAATAAATGGGATTCTACTCATGCCACCCTCAACTAGGACATATGATCGATAGTGTTAAAATACCCTTTCTCTTACTGAATTAGAATGAAATCTAGTTAATGAAGGTACAATTTAGAAGCTACCTCTAACTATTAAAATGAAAATTATATTAACTTCAACTTGCAAATGCCATAGAAACAATTCATAAAAATGAAAGAGCTAAAATACTTGCAAAAAGGAAACTACATTATCTTGCAATCATCCATCTATTTATCATATCTACTTGGAGATAAGAAGAAAACCTATGAAACCATAATTCAAGATTCTATGTACCATCTAACTGGCTCGTACTTCCATATAAATCAATGTTCTATTTGTGCAAAACCTGTGATAAGGAAACTAACACTATTCTATTTTTGTAGTGAAGGAAAAGGAGGGTTTGGAGTGATCACAAATGGGGTTTTAACAACTTGTTAATTTACAAGAACCTCCCACTCCAAAACTTTAACAAAAATTCAGGATCTAGCTTATGTTGACAATTTTTTCGGAATTAAGAACTTGAAATAGGTGTATGCTTTTGTTTGTTTTTAACTGTTTATGTGCTTTAAGTTCTTTTAATTTGTTGATATTTAAACACACATAGCAGTAAATGCAACAAATAAGAAACCACAAAAGACAAGAACTTTAATTAGGAGTTCACCCAACTCTCATGGGTTACGTCTCCATGAGCTCTTGTCAATTTGACTTGGCTCGTTGGGATTATGGCTTGAATTCTTTTACAAGTTTCATACTCAAATCCAATGGTTATTGACTGAACAAATGGGCTTATAATACTATCTATATCCCTAGCTGTCAATTCAAATCAGATTGAAGCTCCCTTCGACTTGATTCCTTCTATCAGTGCTCCTCAGCTGTCTTGAGCAATTGATGACACTAACTCCTTCTAAATTCTACAACTCAAATGCTAAAACTAACAGTGGAAGTGAATACAGAGCATTAAGACGGTGCAAAAAACCTATAAACATGACCCCTTTCTACAATCCAACCTCTGGACCTCCCAAAAATGAACCTTGTTTGCGATTGCCTCCAAATTTGGCAGTTCCGCCAAGTTTAGGAGGCCACTAAATTTGGTTGGCGGAGTTTTTAGAAATGCATGCAACAACATTTATTAGAGTCACCTCCTTTCAAGTCAGATAGACTTGGCGTAATGGCAAATGAATTTGTTGTTGGGGAGGTTGGGAGGTCGACTCCCTCCGCCCTCCATTTCCGGCGTATAATCTCAACTACATTTTTAAATAGTAAATGCATTGATTTATTCGATGGCGTTGTCGACCTCTTACGTGGCGCTGTGTTGGAGACTTCATGTGCAGATATATCGACAGCTCTAATAGTTAGCATATTGTTAAAACAAACCATTTTTTTAAATATCCTTCAAAGTATATTGGATAGCTATATTTGGAGGCATTATGTGTTTTTTGGATAACTGGAAGCGTGGCTATCCATTAGCGGTGGACTGGTACTATAGTTGGAGCCTCATCCTTTACATGCATGGCTGACTTCCTATCATTTTGGTGTTGAGCTGCTATATCTAATGGCTCCCCGTCCCACGATTTCCTCCAACTATCAACCATATTTAGATATACACTAAATGAAAAGTCTGACCGTGATTTTATGGGAGAGATGGCGTAATAACCTTTGTGTTAGATGCCATGCACAGTTGACTCCATAACCGTAGCAGATAAACTTGGAGGTATGTTGGAATCTTCCATCGCAATGGATAAGCGGCTTCGTTACGTGGAGGGTAGCGCTTGATGGGAGCTTTGTTGGCTGTATGGTTATGTGTTGTAGTTACGTGGAACGCTTTCCAAATATGGCATGGAGGGTAGTGGAGTCGCTAGTTATGGTGGCTCCTCCTCTTTTATTGCCTTAACCATATGGTCATCACCATATTATCATCTTCAATAATTTTCATAGTAGCACCCTTTTAACCAGTCAAACATGTCCACGTTTCCCAATCCCAACCTTCCACATGGTACTCATGGATTGGCCTACGAACCAATACTAAAAAATTTAAAATTTGATTGCAGGAGGTTGGTCTTGGAATCGAATCCCATAGACTTTAATAATTTTCACAGTAGCACCCTTTTAACTAGTCAAACAGGGCCACGTGTCCCAATCCTGGCCTTCCACGTGGTACTCATGGATTGGCCTGCGAACCTATACTAAAAAATTTTAAATTTTTAATATAGTTCAAAAATTGAGAAATTGCTTCATTTTCCAAGGACATTGGGCATTTTCATTTTACAATATCTCCTTCATTTGAAGGCCATTTTTTCCCATTCAAATTGTGTTGGATTCAAAATGAAGAGATCTATGCAATGAGACTATTTCTAAAAGCATCTATTCACTTTCATTTTTTAGCACTAAAAATTCATCGAGGATCATTTTTTTTATCACTCCTCCCCATTGGGAATAGTTTGGCCCCAAAACACTGATATACTGATCTGAACAGTAGACGAGAGTAACAAGACTCTCTTCTTTCAGCCTCCATACACTTGCCTTGCATGGCTAGTTCCTTCGAACCAAAACTCAAAGGTAGTCTACACTTCCTTTCTTGGATGCTCTTGTTCTCCTATTAAGAATTGTCTTCCTTGAACTCATCCAGAGTGTACAAAAGGTAGTTGAACATTGCTTCCAAACCACTTCCAAAAGAAACAAATTTCATATCATGTGAATCATTATCATGTCTTTACATCTTGTTTATAAATGTTCAACTAAGTCACGAGCCGACAAAAATCATGCCTTTTCAAACATTTGACCCTTCAAGTCAAGCATGTACAAAAAGAATTTTAACGATTCTTTTACAAAGATGAAACACTTCATTATTATCTCCCTTTTATAATCTTGGAGACCAAATCAACTTTTCCAAGTCGACATGACATTACATGCATGTTTAAACAAAACAATATGATGGTCGATTTATTTCCATCAAATCAATTACACACATGTTCAAATACAAGGAAAACATTAACATCCATGTGTTCATACATTCCATTCTCATGCATGCATTCGATTCTTCATCTTTCTCTTAAGCACAATCATGAGTACAAGATCCCTGATCACATGCAAATGTACTTTCGAAGTTGAAATGAATATAATTTCGTTGCAGTAAAGTGAGTCTACATACTCAACTTTTCCATCCTGCAACGTGCATTACGTTAGCAAAGAAATGTGTCAAATCAAAAAACATGCAGCTTTAATTGGATAAGAACTCTAGCCATTTTTTACCAATCCACACCAAAGGTGATTCCTTTAACTGCACATCGACATCAACATGTGGATCATTCTGAAACAGATCGATTATGGAAACTTTCTTTCCATTCTTATCATACTCTTTTTCCACTTTCTTCAAATTTCGTGCAAGCATTGTTGGATTCAAAGTCCAACACCTTTCAGCAATATGTCCTTGCTTATGGCAATAATTACAACACATGTTCATCTTCTTGATAGCATAATTTTCCTTGTCCAATGGACCTTTGGCTTCTTGCCTTCTTTCCTTCAAAAGTGTCTTATATGTGGCCATTCTCTTTCAACATCTATAAACACTATGGTTAACCAAACCAGAAAAGGAACATGTAATTATTTTCCAATACTTATGTGGAAAGTTACCATGCTTAACATAATCAAAAGAAGTGTGATTGAAATCAGATTTATACCTTTCTCTTTCACCTTCATTACCTTCATGAGGAGGTGAATCAAATGAAGAAGTAGCTCCCTTTGGAACACCATCAATCCCTTCAATGGTTTTAGAGCTTTCACAACTTTCTCGTTCAAGTGTATGCTTATGTACACCTTCTTCTTGCAAATAATCTTTCAAGCAATTGCATTCCCCAAGAATACAATCTTTACAAACTTGAGCTAGGGAACCTGAAACTAAACTCCTTCTAGGATCTGTTTCAATTTCTTTCGTAACTATTTTGGAACTTTCTCCACAAGATTGTCCATAGCCAAGACCCAAATACTTAGGCCTTTCCTCAACCATTATTGGCTCAACAATACCGTGTGCATATTTGCCCAATCATTTTCCTTCATAGCCCATTTTGGACATTAGTTTGGACCCTATGCCTCTGGTATGTCTTTCAAAAGAACCAAAATAAACATTCTTCGAGGAAATTGAAGACAAACTAGAATTGTTTACCTCTTCTTCGAGTTGATACTTGACTAAGGCTTCTTTGGCAACAAGGAGTTGTGTCTCCAACTCATGCATTCTTTCTAGATCCATATTTGCAATATGAAGTTGTCTTTCCATTTCCTGCAATTTGCCAGAAAGCAACTACTTCTCTTCCTTCATGCATTCAACTTCTCTCGAAGTTCAGTGCTCATTTCTCTCACCATATTGTTGATGGCCCAAAAATCACTGCCACAACATTGGGGGATAACCACCTAGTCTGGACCTTAGTACAACTCCTTTTCCGTTTGGGATGGTGGCTCCAACTGGAGATAATGAGACCAGTTTCCCTATAATAAAATAAAAGGGATGGATGATGATGAATAGTTTGCTTAAGTGATAGTCGACTAGCTTATTCTATTGACAGAAATAGGGAAACTAATACTAATCCCGGGAACAACTTATTCCTTCGAAATGCAGTGTTAAATAAACTTTATCTATCTAACAGGCATATAGATGACTCTGTAAAATAAATAAGAGACATTCAATCATTCAAAGATTACTTCATATGAATAGTCACAATGAAGCGATAAACACAAATTACTGCATTCACTGTTTATATCATCGATACATATATACGATTGAAAGGGAAGCATGCGATAAACAACCAATAGTGGAATGCATAAAGAATGTTGCGAAAAGCACATATATATATAAGCGATAATAGCAAGAGTGATTTAAACAACAATTCATATAACAAGAATGAGTACAGACGCAGATAATAGTACCATGTGAGCTGCAGATCAATCCGAAATATCAATCGCTATTCAAAATTCCTTCTTCAACACAGAAATGCTTTTAAACAATGACAGTAGTGCACATTTGCATAAAAACCTTTCTCATTAAATTCAGAATAATTGGTCCAGTTTCATAAAAAACATATCCCTGAAGTACAATAGTGCAACTTCAGGGTTTAAGTCATATACAAAACTTTACGACCCTTTCTAAATGCATGAAAGGGTCCATAAATACCACTAAGCTAAAAAAATCTATCAAACAAAATCCTACTAAATTTGTATCAGTAAGTGTGATCTATTTCTCAGGGGTGATCTGGCAGTCGACGATGTGAGTCATGACTCAGGTTGTTTGCCCTTAAACCTGAGATGGCTTATCGCAAGCATTGGCTCCACTTCTGGCGGTTTGTTGAGGCACGAACTGAATTGGGCGGCGAAGGTGGCATCCTGAATGTCGGGTATAATATCCCTGACAACATCCGTGAGACATTTCAAGGTAGCTCTCTGGCTGTATGGCTTGATCAAGAAGAACCAATAAGCATCCCATGTCAAACTGTTGATTCCAGCGATTAATCTTTCTTTTTTCTCCAGCTCCGGGTAGCATGAGTGCTCCAACATATTTGTCACTGTTAATTGACCTGGAGTACATGGGGAAATCATATTAGACAAATAAAGTGTATTATTTACTAATTCAACCAAATTTCCAGTGGTTGTTTTGCATCTGGAAATTGCTCTTTTTGCCTTCATTAGTTGCGATTGCCATTCTATGAATAATATTTCTTTGTGCGATTCCAGAATTCTCGGTAGATTATTTGCCCGACCTATATCGGAATCCTGCCATTCTATAAAGTTTGTCAGTGTTTCTTCGGCCTGATCCAAATCGGTCCTTGCTTTTTCTACCTTTTCGCTTATGGATGCTACCAACTCACACAATGATTCTGCTTGTGTAATCTGCTGACATAGTAGCTTAACCTGATTAATCAATGCCTTATTTGACTGAAGCACTTCTGCTTTGAATTCGTCTACCTTAGGGAGCTTTTTCATTTGCTCAATTTGAGTGGTCAATTGAGCGATTTGCTCATCTTTTGCTTTCATTATTCCCTCAGTTGATATTCTTAATTGCTCTAGTGCCGCCGATAGCTCCTTTTGTCTTTGGATTGCGCCTTCATCAATCCTCTGCTTTTGCTCTTGTAATTGCTTGGTGAGCTGATTATTGTTCTATTGCTGCACTAGCAATTCTTGCTCCGCCTGCTCTGCCTTCTGCTGAACTTCTGATAATCTCGCCTGTAGCAAAGAGATGTCTTCGTCCTTGGTCTTCAATAAATTGCTTACCTCTGATGCTTTATCAATGGTTGCCACTGAATATGCTCCAGCGAATTGCGATAGCTTGGTTAAGTCATCGGAGGGGTCGAATTCCTCTTTCCACACAACATTGCTCGTTACTGCTAATTCAGGGAGTGGGGAAGGTTGATCAGCTCTTCTCCTTTTCCTCTGTTGCTTCACAACAGCTTTATACTTAGGGCTATAAAATACATCCAAAGGGGGAATCTCTTCAATTTGCAAAATGATTTCTCCAATTGGATATTTAGGAATTATCTTCGTTTCTTTTGATTTGGGTAGGCCGCTGGTTTCACCCGAAACCGGTTTCGATGTCGCTTCTTGCGTGTCGCCTTCTTTAGAAACCTCATCACCTTTCGAGCACTCTAGGTTGTTGATAATTGTACTGAATTGCTGCCATTGTTGGAGCAAATTTGGATCAACTAGTATATCATTATTATTTTTAGAGCTGCTCTCTTCTTGGGCTTTTGCCTGGGTTTCTTCTTGTTGCTGCACAGTTTCCTAGATTACTTCCCACCGCTGGCTATGCACTTCCTCCTGTTGCTTTGATGTAGTAGGAGGTGGCGTATTACTTCGTTGTTCAATCTTGCTTGATTTGGTTGTCGTTGGAACAGTCGCTAACAGGTCTAGAGGCAGAGTTTGCAACCTTTGTTCTCTAACTCTATTAAACTCGACTAGCCCTTCATCATTATACACATTTCTAGCAAGCGACTTAACTTGATACAACGATTCGGCCGATGCAAACAAATCCTCGAATCTGTCTTCTTTGTGCTCGACCTTGGCCAATTTGGCCTGGTCGAGCGCATTGTAAGCGATCTTCCTCGGATCATACTGCCTGCTTGGCAGAGTAGCCAGAGTGAGCAAATTCATTTTTCCAGCTTCCTTCTCTGCATGTTTGATATCATGCAGGGTATAAATTCCAATTCGTAAGGGAAACGAGGGCCAAACATGTTTTTTCGCTCTTTTCAGGGTCTGAGTAACCCCATCAGCATTGATTTGATAAGCTACTTCCCTGGCAAGTAACTTATCGAGGATGTAAAGTGGTAGCACATGCGGCCTGGCCTGACTGCCAAAACTCTGATGTAGGTGAATTTCTCCTTCCCAAACCAGCTTGCTACTGCAGTCAAATCTACCCCTGCTTGCTCAGAAATCTTTGGGGCAGGTTTATCAAAAATGGAATAATGAATTGGCAACATAAAACAATTGCAGATTTGATAAAGATGGTGCTTATAATTAGTCTTCCACAATTTTTGATAATATATGTGAATGGGTGTGGGGTCTTGGGATGTCCACCTCCATCCCAGTATAGGAAATTCAGAATTAAAACACAACACATCCATCACATAGGCACTATAATAGAATGGCGGAATAACCCTTTCTGTGACACGATAGTTAGACCTGAAATCGAGGATGGCTTTGGCTAACTTGTCGGATAATATAACTGCCCAATCCATACTTTCGCCACTACATGCCGCCTCCATTAAGGGGACCATTTCTATGGTAAAATTGGCAGAGTCATGCAATCCCCATAGTCTACACATCATAATTCCAGCATAGCAGTAATGAGAACATAGGGAGTCAACTGAGTACTTACCCAAGGTTTCATGCTTGTGTTTCGCTGGGTTCTGTCTCCAGTCTCGAATTGGTTCAGACTCGGTCTCGTTCTCTGCTCGAAATTTCTCCAAAAATTCCGCACTATATTTTTTTTCTTCTGCCGGTAGGTGATACATTAGCCTTAGATCTTCGGCTCGAAAAGAACCGAAAATCCTCTCGTCCGCAGTGCTAAACAATCTGTTGGTAATTGGGAGCTCTTGGATTGCCCACCTTACCACATCCGTGTATGGGAGAATTTGCTCCCGGGCCGCTATTCTGTGCAGAAAGGAGTCGGCCAAGTCTTTTAAATTGGGATCGGATTTACTGGTATTATCGCATGAAATTTCTATCTCGGTCACCTTCGGCTCTTCTGCTTCAATCAAATTATACGTCTCTTGCCAAGTGGTCCTGGTAAGTACCAAGCACATTGTATCTGATATAAGCCCTTTGTTCTTACCGCTCAGATCAACAACAACTTGCCCCGCGGCTGGCGAAGTAGTAGGCATTGTGGTCTTCTTGGACTTCTTTCCCATCCCACTTTCTTTTTTCTCTATGGAAGAATCCTGCACGGAGTGAAAGATAGGCGTAACACAGGAAACAATAACATGAATTGAACAGAATGAAGTATATATATCTGGATGCATTCATAGCGATCAATTGACTTAAGGTGGCCCTTGGATCAAATCCGTGGAGAGATCGCAAGCCTGCTGTTCTCATTAAATGGTCGTTATGGCCTATCAATCTCATTAATTCCAGTCGCTTCGATTGATGGCCAAATGATTCATTTGAAGCATGCCTTGGGCGATTTGGCAGTTTGAACACGGATGAGTGGCTTTTCAAAGGATATTTCCTTAATTACGAATAAATCATATTAAACTGCCATTTATGACTTTTTCTTTGAAAACTACGCTTTTTTTTCCTTTTCGCAATCGGGCATCGGGGAAATGCTAAGTTATTACATTGGTTTCATTTAGAATCTGTGACCGCCGATAGCGATATTGCATCGCGTCGGGAACGGCTAGGAGGGTCATTTAGAATGAGGGCATGGTCAGTCGCCGATCGCCAATAGCGATATCGCATCGCATCGGGAGAGGGGGAGCTTATTTGCACTTTAAGTGTTATCACCGATTGTCGATTGCTGATTTCGCATCACAATCGAAGCAAGGGTTGTTATTCATGTTGCTTTATGCTTTTGCCGATATCCGATAGCGATTTCGCATCGGTGAAAACCAAGATGTCCCTTAAGTTGTGCTTTCTTTGTCATTGCGATATGCGATCTTGTGATCGCTTTATCGCAATGATAAAGATAAATCATTTTATGTTGGGGTTTTTTGATTGGTTTTACTAAAAAGGGCCTTTTAATAGTGTTTCCTTTTATTCGAGCCTTTTTTGAAATAGAACTTTAAATTGACACCAATTTGAAACAAAAATTAAAAGGGACCCATTTCACATTATATTTTTAGAATAGTAATGATACCAAATGGGGGGTTGTTCTATGGCACAACAATTGGCGATTCGATGGAAGAAATAGTTATCTCTGAAAAGTATAGAGATACTTAAACTTTTTCAAAATAGAAATTTTATTCAAAAGGGAAAATTCTAATATAACTAGGTATAGTTGTATTCTAGACAAAACAAAACTTTCTTCGCTAATTTCCTCTTTTGTTAAAAATAAAGGCATTCTAGATTCTAAATTGGCGTTTGTTGGTTGATATTGATAAAACATAAAACTTTTTCCAAATCAGCTAGGAAAATTAACTCCTTTGTCACAGGTAGAGCCTCTGCTTCCAGCAAACGTCCATAGTTTCGGCAGGGATACCTTTAAACCATATCATTGCCTATTGTCCCATTCACTTCAGATCATGATTAACAGAATGAATTCAAAATATGTTTTTTCACATTTTGTATTTCTTTTCATTTTCTGCTATTTTTGTAATATAAAAAGTCATTGCCCTGGTGTGCTGGCCAGTTAAGTGACAATGTCATTCACTGGTAGTAATCTAACCAAACAAGCTGGCTCGTGATGAGATCCCTTGTCTTACAATTGAAGCCATTACCCCGTTTTGGTATGCAGTATTGGTAATGTCGGCTAAACTATTTTCCTATGAACATGGTAAGCAGGCTTGTAATAAGACCTCTCAACTTTTATACTCAGTATTCTTGGAATTACACCCTGAATAATCATGAACTTGGGTAAATGGGATAGACAATTTTCCTCCTTAAGAGAGGATGGATGACAAGGTAAGAGTTTGAGATGCTGAATTTGGTTTAGCTTCTATTTTAATATTGATAACCCTTTTATAACCAATTTGAAAAATCTAAAAAGATTTACAAGATTTATCAATTTCAAGAGGGGTTCACTAAGATTGTAGTGTAGTTTCAGAATGCAATTATAACTAATTTCCTAGAAATAATTCCTCTTGTTTAATACTTCTATTTATTTAAAAGTAAATATCACATTGCTTGTTTTTGAGAAACTCTTTGAATACAGCAAAGGTCAAATAGAAAATTCCTTACAGTTTTATTTTCTAATTTTTCTACAAACTATAAAAATACTATTAAAAGGAGAAGGGGTTACCCCCTCAGTTGAAAAATTTCTTTAAGATTAGACCATTAACAGGGAGAGAATCTCTCAACCCTGATAAATCTTGTAGCATGAAGGTCGAATGGCCTATATTTTCATAGATCTGAAACGGTCCAAGCCACATCTTCTGGAACTTGGTGTGTTTTCCTTTATCTTCATGGGCTTTGTCCCATTTCAGAACTAAATCACCAACTTGGAATTTTTTAGAACTAGATGAAATTGAATCAAATGATGTCTTGATGATCTGCTGATGTTTCGCATGAATAATTTTGGCTTTTTCTCTTTCTTCTTCCAATTTTAAGATTTGGTCATGTCTAAGCTGTAAAGAAGAAGAATGATTTTCTTCAATAAATTGAACTAGGGCTAGAGAAGGAAGAATAAGATTTGTTGGTAGTACAGCTTCTTTCCCATAAATGAGTTTAAATGGGGAAGAACCTATAGAAGCCTTATGTGTTATCTTGTCAGCCCATAGTGCAAATATTAAAGATTTGTGCCAGTTCTTGTGATTCTATTCGATCGATCGCTTGATAATTTTGATAAGGTTTTTGTTTGTAGATGCCGCCAAACCATTGCCCTGAGGATAATAGTTAGCAGAATATTTGAGTTTGAAACCTCTTTTGATTGCGAAATCAAACATAGCATTGCCTGAAAAGTAAGATGTGTTATCAAAAACGAGAGCATTCGGGATGCCAAACTTGGTAATGATGAATTGATCTATGAATTCAATAATGGCTTCAGAGTTTGTTGTCTTTAACGGAATTGCTTCAACCCACTTGGTAAAGTAATCGGTAGCAGTAAGGATATACTTGTGTTGTTTGGAAGAATTAGGAGTAATTTCTCCAATAATTTCCAATCCCCATTGCTCAAATGATTGTTCAATGTTGACCGGTTGCAGAGGGAAGGCTGATTTCTTTTGTCTTCCACTTGAAGTTTGACAATTTCGGCATTTCCTCACATATTCATGAGCATCTCTAAACAGAGTGGGCCAGTAATACCCAGCATGGATGATTTTGTGAGTTGTGGTATCAGCTCCGAAGTGGCCTCCTGCTAGTACGTCATGCAATTCCTGCAAGACTCTTTGCGCTTCCTGTTTTTCAAGGCATCTTAATAAAACAAAATCATAATTTTGTCTAAAAAGAACATCATCAATAATGGTAAAATTTTTTGCTTTCAATCTTATGGCCCTTTTGTTTTTGTAGGACAAGTTGGGAGGTGCATATCCATTTTTTAAGTAAAATATTAAATCGACATACTGTGATTCAAATTCAATGATACTTATATGGTTAATGGTTTCAGATTGATCTGTATCGCTTGATTCTGGAATGTTGGATGCGCCTGCCAATAACCTGCAAAAACCTTGGCCTCTAACAATATTTGCTGGCTTGATTTCTAGGTCATATTCTTGAAGTGCTGTTACCCAATTTGCCCTTTTTTCTCCCAGTTCTCTTTGGATTAACAGTTGTCTAACTGTGGAGAAAGGAACTATAACCTTTGTATGGGTTTTTAACAGGAAGGGTCTGTAATGTTTAACCGCTTTATATACAACAAAGGCTTGTTTTTCTACTTCAGAATAGTTTAGTTCTGCACCTTGAAGATTTGAGCTATAGAATGAAATCGGTGCTTCCAAATTGTGATTGTTGATTTGTGTAAGTACTGCGGCATAAGAGGAATCGGATGCGATGGTATACAATGTAAAATGATCATAAAAATTTGGGGTATTTAGAGCTGGGGCATTGAGTATTGATTGCTTGATTAATTCAAATGCTTCCTTTTCTGGCAATCCCCATTTGAAGACCGAATTTTTCTTAATCATAGTTTGAAGTGGTAAAATAATTTGAGAAAAATCTGGAATGAATCTTTTTACAAAATTGATTTGGCCTAAAAATGACTGCATGGACTTCTTATTATGAGGAAAATGAATTTCAGAAATTTCTTTAATCCTGTCTGGATCGATATAGATGCCATCTTTAGATACAATAAAGCCTAGGAGCTTACCTTGATCAAGAGCGAAGAAAGATTTCTTAGGATTCAAAGAAATACCGTATCTCTTGCAACGTTGGAAGATTTGATTCAAATCATGCAAGTGATTGGATCTCTCTTTTGAAAATACAGTAATATCATCTAAATAGACGACTACTGTTCTATTAATCAATCCTTTGAAAGCAATATCCATCGCCCTTTGGAAGGTGGCTCCTGCATTAATAAGTCCGAAAGGCATTTTCTGATATGCATATGTTCCCCACTTTGTTCTGAATGTGGTTTTGAGTCGGTCATCCGGGTGGACCAGAATTTGGTTATACCCTGAAAACCCGTCCAAAAAGGACATTAACTCTGAGCCTGCCACTGATTGGATTATCTGCTCCATAGTGGGTAATGGGAAATTATCTTTTAGACTTGCCTTATTTAAATTCCTAAAATCAATACAAATCCTTGTCGCCATTTTTCTTTCTGACTGGTACCATATTGGAGACCCAGTTTGAGTGTCGTACGGGAAAAATAATCTTAGCTTTCAAGAGTTTGTTGAGTTCCGACTTTATTTGACCCTCTAAGTTTGTATGAATTTTTCTCAACTTTTGCTGAACTGGTTTCTGTTCGGGAAGCATTGGGATAGTGTGCTGAATAATAGATGTGTCATATGTTTTTAGATCATCATATCTCCAAGCGAAAACATGTTTATTATTTCGTAACAGACTAATAAATGCTTCCTTTTCCTCTATGGAATGTCCTAATCCTAAATTAATGTTTTGAGGATTTTTTTTGGTGCCAAGGTTTATTAATTCAAACCTTAAGGTAGAGCTCTGAAGCTTTGTATTAGACACAGGTTTGAACCTATATTTAATATCGTAAAGATCTTCAAGCTTCACTACGCGCTTAGGGATTGATTTTTCCTCTTGTTTACCTTGTATTTGAGTATCATGCTCATCTTCCTCAATTATCTGATTGTCATAGGATTTTTCAGAGGTCAAAAATTGTAAAATTTCATCATCATGGTTAAACACTCTCCAATTGGTTACATTATCGGGAATGGATGGCCTAAAAAGTAATTCTACTGAAAACCTATCTGGACTATAGTCTTCGGAAGGGAGTAGCTTGGAAGCGACATTGGCTAGCAAGTCAGCTGCCAAATTTTGTGACCTGGGAATGGAAGAAATATTGAATGCTAAAAAATGGGATGTTAGCTCTTGTACCAGCGATTGATAATGCTTAAGATGGTTCGAAAGACAATGAATTGTATTCCTTACCTGTTTAACGATAATTTCAGAGTCACCAAAGACCTTTAAGTTTTGAACTTTGAGGTCGATCGCTTTATATAGTCCTTGGACTAGTGCTTCGTACTCGGCTGTGTTATTGGTGCATTCAAATTCTAATCTACAGGACAACATTGTTTTTTCTCCTTGCGGGCTGACCAAAATGCAACCTGCTCCTGATCCTTCACTGGACTTAGATCCATCAAAATATAAAGACCAAAATAATGAATTATCTACAGTTTTTGTTACAACATTCTCAGTAACATTAACGCATTTAGATCTATCGGTCTGTGAAAAATTTTCAATTTGTGATGCGAAATTGTTGACTGAGAAAGGAGATGGCTGGGCAATATAATTGCCGAAAAATGACTCGGAAGAATAATTTCCTAAGATATTGTTGTTGAATGCAACGGGTTGATTTTCCTGTTCAAATTCCGTAACAGTGTGGGTCGTATGTTTCTCCCGATCAATCTTTATTTGATTGGGATTGCCCTTATAGGGGAGCCACATGTGTGACCAATCGGTGGAGATATACCCATGGAGCTTTTCTGACCAATCCCTGCTTAAAATCAACCCATAGAATTCAGGTATATCGGCGACTAGGATGTCAATTCTTTGGACTATTCTTGGATCTGCCAATAACCTGATCGTTACAGAGTTTATTTCCCCTAAAACTTGAACTTTAGTTCTATCTAACTGCACAATGTGAATAGAAGACTTCTGGGGTTCAATATTCAGTTTAGAGCAAACTGAAGCAGGCATTATATTCGAGGATGCCCCAGAATCAATTAAGCAGTTGTGTAGATTTCGATTATAAATTTCATAAGTCAAGAGGAAAGGAGGGGTATGGGAGTTTGATCTATCTCCAATCAGAATTGTGTCAGTTGCCTCAACTCTACCGACAGGGGGTTGTTCTGAGTCGCTTGCAGCTTTAGTGGTGGGAAGAGGTGAAGAAGGAACAACGTTAAGTTCTTTGAGTAGTAACTTTTGCTGATGTTTTAATTTACTAAGTTCAAACATGGTGATGTTTGCCTTAGTTTTCTTCATGTCATCGACAATGTTATAATCCATCAAATCAGCAACTACCAACGTTTTAGATGACGAAGGTGTAGTAGAGGATGATGGTTGATTGTTAGATATTGTCGCAGCTGGCTTTCTAACGGGTACCTTTTCCTTTATGGTATTGGTTCCAGCACTCCTTTTCTTTGGATTAGCTTGAACAGGTTCGAGAGTACCTTTACTCCTAGTAGTGACAGGAAAGGCTTCTTGCTCAACGTCAGTATCGGAATTAGGGAGTATAAAGTCCCACATCCCGTGACATTCAACTACTTCCTCTTCTTCTTCTTCAGATGGTGTAACTGTTTCTTCCTCTTCTTCTTCTTCAGGATCTGAGTCTGCATATGATATAACGTTTGGAGGTTTGGGCTCTGGTTTCTTGAAATTCCTAAATGGTTTCTTCGTTGAGGATTCTGATACTTGTTTCTTGATCTCAACCATTTCGTTCGAAATGGTTTTAAGGACTTTTTGAAGGCCTTCCATGTCATATGGATCCTTAGTAATCTTTTTCTTAGAGTCATCTTTAAAGGACACTTTTTTAGATTTTCTTTCTTCCGAGGCAGTTTTCTTTTCTAAGGCGATTACGCTCTTTTCCACAGCGAGTGCTTCTTTCATGTTTTCGGCCAATGTCGGCTACTTAGCCCTATCGACAAATATGGAAATTTTTGAAGGAAAAGCGGTGATATACCACTCGCTTCTAACTTGTTCGATTGGCTTATCATCAGTGGGGATTTTGTTCAAGAGTTTGTTGAATCTAGAGTTAAACTCCTTAATGGGTTCTCTTGACTCGATCCTTAAATTGGAAAGGTCATGGACAAGTGTAGCTAAGGATCTGTCATCGCCGTATTTGGTGAGAAACTGTTCCTGGAAAATATTCCAACTCGTGATGGATCCAAAGGGCAAGGAAAAATACCAAGACCCTGTAGATCCTTGTAGTGAATAGGGAAACAATCTTACTACCACATCTTCTTCAGTGACTCCCTTCAAATTGACTGACAACATAAAATTGTTAATATGTTCTTCTGCCGAAGTTCCAGCATCTGGATTGAACTTGGGTAACCATTTTTCGGGGTAATCGGGTAAAGGATGTAAAGGTGCATGCATGGTGACTTCACTAGGACTTCTCCATGGTCTTTGGGCCATTTTAGGATTACCAACGATTGCTTGTGGTGTTCCAGGTGCTTGAGGGGGAGGTGGAAGTATAGGCTGAAAAGATTGCGATGTTTGAGATGAAGTCCCTTGGTGAACAACGATATGAAGTGTTGAAGTGGGTGTTTGACTTCGCACAGGTGATGATGAAATGGAAGATGATGGAGAAAAGGTTTCGCTACCAGAACCTTCGGCGGTCTTTTTGATCCTTTTCCTTTCGGGTAAAGGAAATTCGGGTGGTTCAATACCTAGCTTTTCGCTTTGGAGTCTGGTAAGATGAGGGGGTAAGCGAAATTGCGAAGTCTGACTACCTTGTGATACTTCAGATCTAGGAGGGGAAATTGAGAAGCCTTGAAGTTTCTGGATAATGGATTGAACTTCAGGGGACTCCGAACTTAAGTGTTCTGAAGTATGATGTAATTGAGCAGTAGTGGTTGATTCTTCTTCGTCTCGTCCGGATACTGGAGATTCAGAATATGAACGAGATGTCCGAGGAGAGGCGGAGGGTGAGTTACTCTTTGAATGGTTTGTAGGTGTTGGCTTACTCGCCATTCATAGCGTATAGCCCTCCTTCTAGCGCCAGAAATGTTGATGGCCCGAAAATCGCTGCCACAACATTGGGGGATAACCACCCAGTCCGGACCTTAGTACAGCTCCTTTTTCGTTTTGGATGGTGGCTCCGACTGGAGATAACGGGACCAGTTTAGAGATAATAAAATAAAAGGGATGGATGGGTGATGAATAGTTTTCTTAAGTGATAGATGACTAGCTTATTCTATTGACAGAAATAGGGAAACTAATACTAATCCCGGGAACAACTTATTCATTCAGAATGCAGCGTTAAATAATCTTTATCTATCTAACAGGCATGTAGATGACTCTGTAAAATAAATAAGAGACATTCAATCATTCAAAGATTACTTCATATGAGTAGTCACAATGAAGCGATAAATACAAATTACTGCATTCACTGTTTATATCATCGATACATATATACGATTGAAAGGGAAGCATGTGATAAACAACCAATAGTGGAATGCATAAGGAATGTTGCGAAAAGCACATATATATATAAGCAATAATAGCAAGAGTGATTTAAACAACAATTCATATAACAAAAATGAGTACAGACGCAGATAATAGTACCATGTGAGCTGCAAATCAATCTGAAATATCAATCGCTATTCAAAATTCCTTCTTCAACCCAGAAATGCCTTTAAGCAATGACAGTAGTGCACATTTGCATAAAAACCTTTCTCATTAAATTCAGAATAATTGGTCCAGTTTCATAAAAAATATATCCCTGAAGTACAATAGTGCAACTTCAGGGTTTAAGTCATATACAAAACTTTACGACCCTTTCTAAATGCATGAAAGGGTCTATAAATACTACTAAGCTAAAAAAAAATCTATCAAACAAAATCCTACTAAATTGGTATCAGTAAGTGTGATCTATTTCTCAGGGGCGATCTGGCAGTCGGCGATGTGAGTCATGACTCAGGTTGTTTGCCCTTAAACCTGAGCTGGCTTATCGCAAGCATCGGCTCCACTTCTAGCGGTTTGTTGAGGCGCAAACTGAATTGGGAAGCGAAGGTGGCATCCTGAATGTCGGGTATAATACACCCGACAGCATTCGTTAGGCATTTCAAGGTGGATCTTTGGCTGTATGGCTTAATCAAGAAGAACCAATAAGCATCCCATGTCAAACTGTTGATTCCAGCGATTAATCTTGCGTTTTTCTCCAGCTCCGGGTAGCATGAGTGCTCCAATATATTTGCCGTTGTTAATTGACCTGGAGTACATTGGGAAATCATATTAGACAAATAATGTGTATTATTTACTAATTCAACCAAATTTCCAGTGGTTGTTTTGCATGTGGAAATTGCTCTTTCTGCCTTCATTAGTTGCGATTGCCATTCTATAAATAATATTTCTTTGTGCGATTCCAGAATTCTCGGTAGATTAGTCGCCCGACCTATATCAGAATCCTGCCATTCTATAAAGTTTGTCAGTGTTTCTTCGGCCTGATCCAAATCGGTCCTTGCTTTTTCTACCTTTTCGCTTATGGATGCTACCAACTCGCACAATGGTTCTGCTTGTGTAATCTGCTGACATAGTAGCTTAACCTAATTAATCAATGCCTTATTTAACTGAAGCACTTCTGCTTTGAATTCGTCTAGCTGAGGGAGATTTTTCATTTGCTCAATTTGAGTGGTCAATTGAGCAATTTTCTCATCTTTTGCTTTCATTGTTCCCTCAGTTGATATTCTTAACTGCTCCAGTGCCGCCGATAGCTCCTTTTGCCTTTGGATTGCGCCTTCATCAATCCTCTGCTTTTGCTCTTGTAATTGCTTGGCTGATTATTGTTCTGTTGTTGCACTAGCAATTCTTGCTCCGCCTGCTCTGCCTTCTGCTGAACTTCTGATAATCTCGCCTGTAGTGAAGAGATGTCTTGGTCCTTGGTCTTCAATAAACTGCTTACCTCCAATGCTTTATCAATGGTTGCCGCTGAATATGCTCCAGCGAATTGTGATAGCTTGGTTAGGTCATCGGAGGGGTCGAATTCCTCTTTCCACACAACATTTCCCGTTACTGTCAATTCAGGGAATGGGGAAGGTTGATCAGCTCTTCTCCTTTTCCTCTGTCGCTTTACAACAACTTTATGCTTAGGGCTATAAAATACATCCAAAGGAGGAATCTCTTCAATTTGCAAAACGATTTCTCCCGTTGGATATTTAGGAATTATCTCTGTTTCTTTTGATTTGGGTAGGCCGCTGGTTTCGCCCGAAACCGGTTTCGATGTCGCTTCTTGCGTATCGCCTTCTTTAGAAACCTCATCATCTTATGAGCACTCTAGATTGCTGATGATTGTACTAAATTGCTGCCATTGTTGTAGCAAATTCGGATCAACCAGTATATCATTATTGTTTTTAGAGCTGATCTCTTCTTGGGCTTTCGCCTAGGTTTCTTCTTGTCGCTGCACATTTTCCTGGATTACTTCCTGCCGCTGGCTATGCACTTCCTCCTGTTGCTTTGATGTAGTAGGAGGTGGCGTATTACTTCGTTGTTCTGGCTCGCTTGATCTGGTTGTCGTCGGAACAGTCGCTAACAGGTCTAGAGGCAGAGTTTGCAACCTCTGTTCTCTAATTCTGTTAAATTCGACTAGCCCTTCATCGTTATACACATTTCTAGCAAGCGACTTAACTTGATACAGCGATTCGGCCGATGCAAACAAATCCTCGAATCTGTCTTCTTTGTGCTCGACCTTGGCCAATTTGGCCTAGTCGAGCGCATTGTAAGCGATCTTCCTCGAATCATACTGCCTGCTTGGCAGAGTAGCTAGAGTGAGCAAATTCATTTTCCCAGCTTCCTTCTCTGCATGTTTAATATCATGCAAGGTATAAATGCCAATCCGTAAGGGAAAAGAAGGCCAAACATGTTTTTTCTCTCTTTTCAGGGTCTGAGTAACCCCTTCAGCATTGATTTGATAAGCTACTTCCCTGGCAAGTAACTTATCGGGGATGTAAAGTGGCAGCACATGCGGCCTGGCCTGACTCCCAAAAACTCTAATGTAGGTGAATTTCTCCTCCCCAAAACAGCTTGCTACTGCAGTCAAATCTACCCCTGCTTGCTCAGAAATCTTTGGGGCAGGCTTATTAAAAATGGAATAATGAATTGGCAACATAAAACCATTGCAGATTTGGTACAGGTGGTGCTTATAACTAGTATTCCATAGTTTTTAATAATATATGTGAATGGGTGTGGGGTCTTGAGAAATCCACCTACATCCTAGCACAGGAAACTCAAAATTAAAACACAACACATCCATCACATAGGCACTGTAATAAAATGGCGGAATAACCCTCTCTGTGACACGATAGTTAGACCTGAAATAGAGGATGGCTTTGGCTAACTTGTCGGATAATATAACCGCCCAATCCATAATTTCTCCACTACATGCTACCTCCATTAGGGTAACCATTTGTATGGTAAAATTGGTAGAGTCATGCAATCCCCATAGCCTACACATCATAATTCCAGCATAACAGTAAGGAGAACATAGGGAGTCAACTGAGTACTTACCCGAGGTTTCATGCTTGTGTTTCGCTGGGTTCTGTCTCCAGCCTCGAATTGGTTCAGACTCGGTCTCATTCTCTGCTCGAAATTTCTCCAAAAATGTCTCATTGTATTTTTTTTCTCTTCTGCCGGTAGGTGATACATTAGCCTTAGATCTTCTGCTCGAAAAGAACCGAAAATCCTCCCGTCCGCAGTGCTAAACAATCTGTTGATAATTTGGATTTCTTGGATTGCCCACCTTACCACATCCGTGTATGGGAGAATTTGCTCCCGGGCCGCTATTCTGTGCAGAAAGGAGTCGGTCAAGTCTTTTAAATTGGCGTCAGATTTACTGGTAATATCGCATGAGATTTCTATCTCGGTCACCTTCGGCTCTTCTGCTTCAATAAAATTATACGTCCCTTGCCAAGTGGTCCTCGTAAGTCCCAAGCACGTTGTATCTGATATAAGCCCTTTGTTCTTACTGCTTGGATCAACAACAGTTTGCCCCATGGCTGGTGAAGCAGTAGGCATTGTGGTCATCTTGGACTTCTTTCCCATCCCACTTTCTTCTGTCTCTATGGAAGAATCCTGCACAGAGCGAAAGATAGGCGTAACACAGGCAACAATAACATGAATTGAACAGAATGAAGTATATATATCTGGATGCATTCATAGCGATCAATTGACTTAAGGTGGCCTTTGGATCAAATCTGTGGATAGATCGCAAGCCTGCTGTTCTCATTAAATGGTCGTTATGGCTTGTCAATCTCATTAATTCTAGTCGCTTCGATTAATGGCCGAATGATTCATTTGAAGCATGACTTGGGCGATTTGGCGGTTTGAACGCGGATGAATGGCTTTTCAAAGGATATTGCCTTAATTATGAATAAATCATATTAAACTGCCATTTATGACTTTTTCTTTGAAAACTGCGCTTTTTCCGTTTTCGCAATTAGGCATCGAGGAAATGCTAAGTTATTACATTGGTTTTGTTTGGAATCTGCGATCGCCGATAGCGATATTGCATTGCGTCGGGAATGGCTAGGAGGGTCGTTTAGCATGAGGGCGTGGTGAGTCACCGATCGCCGATAGTGATATCGCATCGCATCGGAAGAGGGGGAGCTTATTTGTACTTTATGTGTTATCGCCGATTGCTGATTGCCGATTTCGCATCGCATCGGAGCAAGGGTTGTTACTTATGTTACTTTATGCTTTTGTCGATATCCGATAGCGATTTCGCGTCGGCGAAAACCAAGCTGTCCTTTAAGTTGTGCTTTCTTTGTCATTGCGATATGCGATCTTGCGATCGCTTTATCGCAATGATAAAGATAAATCATTTTATGTTGGGTTTTTTTTTTATTGGCCCTTTAATAATGTTTCCTTTTATTTGAGCCTTTTTGAAATAGAACTCTAAATTGATACCAATTTGAAACAAAAATTAAAAGGGACCCATTTCACATTATATTTTCAGAATAGTAATGATATGAAATGGGGGGTTGTTGTATGGCACAACAATTGGCGATTCGCTGGAAGAAACAGTTATCTCTGAAAAGTTTAGAAATACTTAAACTTTTTCAAAATAGAAATTTTATTCAAAAGGGAAAATTCTAATATAATTAGGTATAGTTGTATTCTAGACAAAACAAAACTTTCTTCGCTAATTTCCTCTTTTGTTAAAAATAAAGACATTCTAGATTCTAAATTGGCGTTTGTTGGTTGATATTGATAAAACAGAGAACTTTTTCCAAATCAGCTAGTAAAATTAACTCCTTTGTCACAGGTAGAGCCTCTGCTACCAGCAAACGTCCATAATTTCGGCAGGGATACCTTTAAACCATATCATTGTCTATTGTCCCATTCACTTCAGATCATGATTAACAGAATGAATTCAAAATATGTTTTTTCACATTTTGTATTTTTTTTCATTTTCTGCTATTTTTGTAATATAAAAAGTCATTGCCCTAGTGTGGTGGCCAGTTAAGTGACAATGTCATTCATTGGTAGTAATCTAACCGAACAAGCTGGCTCGTGATGAGACCCCTTGTCTTACAATTGAAGCCATTACCCTGTTTTGGTATGCAGTATTGGTAATGTCGGCTAAATTATTTTCCTATGAACATGGTAAGCAGGCTTGTAATAAGACCTCTCAACTTTTATACCCAGTATTCTTGGAATTACACCCTGAATAATCGTGAACTTGGGTAAATGGGATAGAAAATTTTCCTCCTTAAGAGAGGATGGATGACAAGGAAAGAGTTTGAGATGCTGAATTTGGATTAGCTTCTATTTTAATATTGATAACCCTTTTATAACCAATTTTGAAAAATCTAAAAAGATTTACAAGATTTATCAATTTTAAGAGGGGTTCACTAAGATTGTAGTGTAGTTTCAGAATGCAATTATAACTAATTTCCTAGAAATCATTTCTTTTGTTTAATACTTCTATTTATTTAAAAGTAAATATCGCATTTCTTGTTTTTGAGAAACTCTTTGAATAAAGCAAAGGTCAAATAGAAAATGCCTTACAATTTTATTTTCTAATTTTGCTACAAACTATAAAAATAGTATTAAAAGGAGAAGGGGTTACCTCCTCAGTTGAAAAATTTCTTTAAGATTAGACCATTAACAGGGAGAGAATCTCTCAACCCTGATAAATCTTGTAGCATGAAGTTCGAATGGCCTATCTTTTCATAGATCTAAAACGGTCCAAGCCACATCTTCTGGAACTTGGCGTGTTTTCCTTTATCTTCATGGGCTTTGTCCCACTTCATAACTAAATCATCGACTTGGAATTGTTTAGAACCAGATGAAATTGAATCAAATGATGTCTTGATGATCTGCTGACGTTTCGCATGAATAATTTTGGCTTTTTCTCTTTCTTCTTCCAATTTTAAGATTTGTTCATGTCTAAGCTGTAAAGAAGAAGAAGGGTTTTCTTCAATAAATTGAACTAGGGCTAGAGAAGGAAGAATAAGGTTTGTTGGTAGTACAGCTTCTTTCCCATAAACAAGTTTAAATGGGGAAGAACCTATAGAAGCCTTATGTGTTATCATGTCAGCCCATAGTGCAAATATTAAAGATTTGTGCCAGTTCTTGTGATTTTGTTCGATGGTTCGCTTGATAATTTTGATAAGGTTTTTGTTTGTAGATTCGGCCAAACCATTGCCCTGAGGATAATAGTTAGCAGAATATTTGAGTTTGAAACCTCTTTTGATTGCGAAATCAAACATAGCATTCCCTGAAAAGTAAGATGCATTATAAAAAACAAGAGCATTCGGGACGCCAAACCTGGTAATGATGAATTGATCTATGAATTCAATAATGGCTTCAAAGTTTGTTGTCTTTAACGGAATCGCTTCAACCCACTTGGTAAAGTAATCGGTAGCAGTAAGGATATACTTGTGCTGTTTGGAAGAATTGGGAGTAATTTCTCCAATAATGTCCAATCCCCATTGCTCAAATGGCTGTTCAATGTTGACCAGTTGCAGAGGGAAGGCTGATTTCTTTTGTCTTCCACTTGAAGTTTGACAATTTCGACATTTCCTCACATATTCATGAGCATCTCTAAACAGAGTGAGCCAGTAATACCCAGCATGGATGATTTTGTGAGCTGTTGTATCAGCTCCAAAGTGGCCTCCTGCTGGTTCGTCATGCAATTCCTGCAAGACTCTTTGTGCTTCCTGTTTTTCAAGGCATCTTAATAAAACAGAATCATAATTTTGTCTAAAAAGAACATCATCAATAATGGTAAAATTTTTTGCTTTCAATCTTATGGCCCTTTTGTTTTTGTAGGACAAGTTGGGAGGTGCATATCCATTTTTTAAGTAAAATATTAAATCGGCATACTGTGATTCAGAGTCAATGATACTT